>CAIGQQ010034734.1:3473733-3485258 GCA_903798035.1 Danio albolineatus | reverse complement strand
GGGATGATGGATTGAAGCATACTGTATATATATATATATATATATATATATATATATATATATATATATATATATATATATATATATATATATATAAAACATATACAACTACTGGCCACTTTATTAGGTACACCTGTCCAACAGCTCGTTAATGCAGATTTCTAACCCCCCAATAACATGGCAGCAACTCAGTGCATTTAGGCATGAAGACATAGTCAATATGATCTGCTGCGGCTCAAACTGAGCATTAGAATGAGGAAGAAAGGTGAAATAAGTGACTTCAAACATGGCATGATTGGTGGTTGAGTGTTTCAGAAACTGCTGATCTACTGGAATTTTCATGCACAACCATTTCTAGGGTTAACAGAGAATGGTCCGAAAAAGAGAAAATATCCAGCGAGGTCAGAGGAGAATGGCCAGACTAGTTCGAGCTAATAGAAAGACAACAGTAACCCAAATAACCACTCGTTACAACCGAGGTATGCAGAAGAGCATCTCTGAATGCACAACACGTTGAACCTTGAGGCGGATGGGTCTCAGCAGCAGAAGACCACACCTGGTGCCACTCCAAACAGCTAAGAACAGGTAACTGAGGCTACAATTCCCACCTAACCAAAACTGTACATTAGAAGACTGGAAAAATGTTGCCTGGTCTGATAAGTCTCGATTTCTGCTGCAACATTTGGATGGTAGGGTCAGAATTTGCAGCCAACAAATCTGCAGTAACTGCGTGATGCTATCATTTCAATATGGACCAAAATCATTGAGGAATATTTCCAGTACCTTTTTGAATCTATATTACGAAGGATTAAGGCAACTGTTGTGGGTACTTCAACCTGGCACTAATAAGGTGGACTAAAAAAGGTGGCCGGTGAGTGTATTTATATACTGTATATTAAAAATATATTTATATATGGACATTTTTTTACCTAGTTTGTTCCATAAAACAGATTCATTGAGTCTAGTGTAAATACTACCACATTGTTAAAAAGAATGAGAATTTTTCTCCACTTTTTTTTTTATTGTGTGTGTGTGTGTGTGTACCTTCTTGCTCTCTTTTAAAGCCAGATGAATGTGGACAGAATTGGCAGAGTGAAGATTGCTTTGTTACTGTCTCATTCCATTGATTAATACAGTGGCAAGCCACACAACGAGGGCAGAAAGAGGTCTAAAGAAATGAGGGGAAAGCGACAGTGTACGCTGACACACACTCATACATGTATTAGAAATACAGTGGGTTTGCAAAAAGTGTACACAATGTCTCCTGTGTAAACCGAACACACACCGAGATGTACTATAACAATACACTGGCATTTCCATCTACTCGATGCGTGCAGGTGCATTCAGTAAACCACACGCACAAAGACATGTGGCCACACATAAAAAACGACAACAACAAAAAAGAAGAACTCCCTTAGAGCACAAAGACAGATTCATCAGAAGAGTAACAGAGAAAAGAGACATGAGCGAAAAGCAATTAAAAGAAGAAGAAGAAAAAAAACTCCTCCGTGGTCCCACCTGTTTCACATCAGACAGCCCACTCGCTCACTCCCTCTACCCTGGGACGTTAGTTTTCCCTGAGGACAGGGGCCCGATTAGAGAAATGCCACCACAGTTTATTAGTACTGACTTCAGCGTTCACTCTTAACGGCGCAGATCATTTTCCTTGTAATTAAGATAAGATCCAACTGATGTTGTGATCTATGCTATTCATTTTGAGTGTCTTGTTTCCCTTTGTCTCTCCCTCTTGTTCTCTTTATTATATGCACACACACAGTCAAACAAGCTTTCATCAGAATGATTTGTATGATTTGTGATGGTATTGGTTAAGTAAAATGATGGTATGGGGTTATTTTAGATGCACTGATAGCCCTGGTTTCTACTGGATATGTGGAACATAATCAGAAACGTCTAGTTTTTTATATCTTCAGCTCTTCAGGCAGTTCCTTTGACCTCATGATTCTCATCTGACATGCACTGTGAGCTGTAAAGTCTTATACAGACAGGTCTGTGTTATATAGACAGGTCCAGTTTTTCTTTTTTAATAAATCTGCAAAAATGTCAACATTTCTGTTTTCCTGTCAATATGGGGTGCTGTGTGTACATTAATGAGGAAAAAAATTAACTCAAATGATTGTGACAAATGGCTGCAATACAAAGAGTGAAAAATTTAAGGGGATCTGAATACTTTCTGTACCCACTGTATGTACAGTATACATACTGTACAAGGAACAAGGACATATAATGACATGGGTTATGACGAAATAAAAACATAGGTATGACCTAATTGTTTTGTAGTTAATGTGGTTTACAATGATATGCCTTGTGTTGGCATTGAAATGCCTAAAAATCATTCATAATGTGGTCTTCATGATTTGCCATCGGTTTGCTCTGAGGGTTGGGTTTAGAAGTAGTGGTAGGGTAAGGCCATATAATAAGCTTTTTTTGCAGTATAAAATACATTACATCTATGGATAGTCCTCATAATCCACATAGACAAGTTTCTGTGTGTGTTTATCTTTATTTGTATAAATTGCATTTTAATGTTAAATTTGGTAACATTTTACAATAAGATTCCATCAGTTAATGTTAGTTAATGTATTTACAACTAAGAACAAACAATAAACAATACGTTTGTCAAAGTATTCATTCATTTTTTAACATTATCTAATGAAAATGCAGTCATTAACTGTTGCTAATGGATGATGTTGTATGTAGACAGGGGTAGTTCCAAATGCAGTTTATTTAGAATGGTCAGGCAGGCAGGGGTTGAAAACCAGCTAAACACTGTAGTAGACCATCCAAAAGCAAAATCCAAAAACAGGCAAAAAGTTCAGGGCAGGAAGCAAAGAGTCAAAACACGATAAACAGTCAAAAACATGGGGAACAAGAAACAAGGGAAACCACTTACGTAATGACAACAACAGCTAAACAATACTCAGCAACACATGTGTCAAACAGAAGGGTTTAAATAGTCCAAGTAATAAATAATCATGACTATCAGATGTGTGTGTGTGTCCAAATTACTGTCAGCTGTGGCAGAAGTGACTGGTGTAAAGGCTTCTGGGATATGTAGTGATTTCCAATAGAGAAAACACGGTGAACTCCAGCAGAGAACACACTGCCAATTCAAGCCTCGGCTGGATCAGTTTGCATGTTCTCCCCGTGTTGGTGTGGGTTTCCTCTGGGTGCTCTGGTTTCACCCACAAGTCCAAAGACATGCGCTATAGGTGAATCGGGTCAGCTAAATTGTCCGTAGTGTATGTGTGTGATTAAGAGTTCTTCTAAGTGATGGGTTGCAGCTGGAAGGGCATCCACTGTGTATAAAAACAAATACTGGATAAGTTGCCGGTTCATTCCGCTGTGGTGACCCCAGATTAATAAAAAGAAAAAAGCCGAGAAAAAAAAAATGAATAAATGAACGAACTTTGTATTTTAATGATGCAACAATAAATGTTAAAATAAACATTAATTGATTCTTAGATCATATTAGTAATTACAGACAAATTTTAACTAATTTTAGATATTTAATTTATTAAAACATTGATTCGTTGATTGTTTAGACAAACATTTTTTTTAATAATTATTTTTAGGGGGTTTTCACCTTTAATTGGAAAGGACAGTGAAGGTTACACACGGGAACGTATTGGGAGCAGAGAGAGGAAAAGGGTCGGCAAAGGACCTCGAGCCAGGAATCGAACTCAGGTCGCTGTGAGCACCATGGTGCTATATGTCGGTGCACTTAACCATTATTGCTGCGATTATTTTATTTATTTATTTATTTATTTTTTCAGTTAAAAAGCACTTGGCTCGCACATCATGGGCTGATGGACATTAAGTGTCAAATATTGACAAAGCAATAAGCCTTCAAATCACCCATGATTGCTTTCACTTCCTTTGTCTAAAATACAATCATATTAGAATGATGTACATGACACAAAACTATGAAATGCAGCCGGTTCAATTAACAGCCTCATTTTATTACATTCTCTCCCCCTCTTTCTCTGAAGCAGCTCCATCTGATAACCTGATCATAAAAGCAAAATGAATTCAAAAGAGCCCTCCTCCAGAGAAACGGCCATAATGCTTCCACTAACATCCACATTTAAAATGACGGAATGTGCATGCAGTGCTTGTTTTCCTCTATTGTTACCTTTCCACCACAATGCAGTTACAAGGACTTCCACCGCTATTGTGGAAACAAAGAAATCCCATTCTAGCTCAGAAAAGTGATGGAATGCAGTCAAAATAAACATCTTATCGCAACAATGATGTAAAACCAAACACATTAGGCTGGAAATGGATTTGGAAAATTCACCGTTTGCATGGTCAGATAGGAGGCTGCTTCTGAACGCAGATAAATAATGGTGAAATATGTGGGAGATGGGGCGGATAACATTTTAAAGCTTGATAAAGCCAAGCTAATCCTATTTTTTAACCTAAAGATTCATTCCATTCCAGCAGCTAAAGGATGAAAACCAGAAGATATGCTTATCTGGACCGGGAAGTTGGGGAGGAGGAAATGTTCCTGACATTTTTCTTCATCCTATGGTTAATGCAGTCAGCAACTAACCTCTGTTTTGAGAGTAAATTAATTTGAATTATATGATCAAGCCAACTTAATCATACTACAGCATATTCTGACAATTTAAAAGACAGACGGATTACTAATTGGTCACAGTTGTGTGGTTGAACTGTAAAGACTGCGTAATTAATGACAGTTTCTCTGAGTAAACCTACATTAAAAATCGACCCCCAACCCTCCATTCTCAAACTCAAATATTGTTATGTATTTCATTTTGTCAGTTTGATTGGAGTCTTTCTTTTTTCAGGTGGCGTTTACCACTCGGAGACATAAATCATTGGTTGGACAGCAAACAAAGAGGCCTATCTCTTTCTCTCTCTCTCTCTTTCTCTCTCTCTACACTCCTTTCAACCAAGTGATTAATGGAACATAAAACACATTTATCATCACTAATGTCGTTTTCCTTAAGACGCAATTTGTGCTGACCCAGTAAGAAAGAAAAAAAATAACATACAGAGATGGTAAGACCACATCATCATCATCCGGAATCAAGCTTCAAATACACAAAAACCAAAATAGCCATTCCATATGCATGCAACGGGCCGAATCGGAGCACAGATTTCAGTGCCAACTAAATGCCTGAGTTGTTGATTAAACTCAATCATGGGCATAGAATGTAGAGAGTTGAACACACTTCTTTGTATCAAGAAATAAATTGCCTACATTATGAATTAGTAAACTGTAAGTCATTAAGCTATACTTTGTAATTATTGTTAAACCTGATTAATCTATGTGCATTGATTTTCTTTTGTGTGTGTGTAAAATGTTTGAATCATTTTTGCATAACTTATTTTGTCTGAACAACAGCATTTTTGCTGTACAGTTGGAAAAGTAACAGAAAACAGTGCCGCTACTGAAGACAGGAAAAACTACAGACACGATGAGGTGACAAGCACACACTGAAAAGGAATAATCAATATTTTTTGAAGAGAAGGCAAGCCTGGTCCTATTTCTGCAAAAGATTTGCTGGAATTTGAATTTGATTTGTAGCATACTACTATAGATTTGAAGCATGATTTGTAGCAACTCCTTGTCTATTATTAGTACTATTACTGTTATTTAGTATTATTATACGGCTGTCTGGATTCTGATTGGTTCAGTCGTGACATTTAAAAATATGCTATTCCCAGATAACAACCTTTGAAACTAATGACGCAGGCTCATTTGGGTACTTCTGAGTCTACTTGATCATAATTGAATATTGAATACACTTGAATATACAGTAGATGCCTGTCTGTCACATCACTGTTCGGAGTCATTTTGTGACTAAATAATCCATAAGTTAGTGTATTCTCCATTAAGCAGTTTTCGTCTTTCATCTTTGCTTTTAATTAAAGAATTGTTATGAAATAAAAGTCACTTTGTTAAACTGCAGAGTTGAATTTTCAACATCAAAAGTCCACAGAGCAGTGATCAACATCTCATAATGCAATTTACAACTGTAAATAAAGGGAAAACACTTGTGAATCACAAAATGCGGAAACTGTTAATTAACACATATATTTTTGACTGGGTATATTTCGGTTCATAAATGTAATCCATGGCCTTTTTTTGACTCATTTGTATCTATTTAGATACAATTTTAAAAGTACTGATTAAGCACCAAAATTACAAAAAAACAAGCAAACAAAAAACAATACCCAACCCTACTCACGCATGTGCAGAGGGTGGATGTTTTCATCCAGCCATTAAACAGTTATTAGTGTCGGTAGACTATTGCTTGATCATCTCAGCAATTTCCAGCATCCTTTGCCGAACTCATTACAAGCACACAGTTGGACATGCAGGTGTGCGCTTGACATCCAGACATGCTTTGTTGCTTTGACTGAGTGGAGGGCCGATCACTGCAGCCCAGAGTGTTTGATGAATGTAACACAGGCACAGGATTCACCGCTCTCTCCTCTGTCTTTGTGTGTGCGTGTGCATATTGTGGCATAGTTTCTGCCTTCTCGCTCTTTCTATGCCTCTCACAGGGCAGTTATAACTAGGCTGTCAGGGGAAAGACTGCACTATCCATTAACCTCTGGCCTCATGCCCCCTGCTGCTGATAGAAGACATAACCTGCATTACAGGGGTCACTTCCAGCTGCTGACACTCACTCTCTCGCACCGTGTCCACTGTAGCTCTCCATGCACTTTCACTAGGACCGACTTCTCTAACAAAGGAGAACAGTGAGGCCACCTATTGAGACAAAGGTGCTTTTCAGCTCTCAAAGACTTTTCGCTTTCAAAGAAGTTTTAGGCTATTTGTAGCATTGAAAGGAATTAAAAACTACTGTACAATACAGTAGATATATATACAGTGGGGGAAATAAGTATTAAACATGAACACGTTGTGTTTTTTTTTTTTTCTTTTTCAGGGAATACTATCTCTAAAGGCACTGTTGACATGGAATTGAACCAGATTTTTGTAAAAACCCAAAAAATACAAACATAAAAAACAAACAAACAAAAAAAAATCTGAAAAAATAATGGTGTAATTTTGTGTAATAACAATGGAATGGCACAAGAAGAAATTACTGAACTAACTACTGAATTACTGAACTAACAACTGAAATGTATTTAGTATACTGTAGCTCAGGTGTGTGCCTTCAACAGAGTGTAAAAATCTTAATGGCTCTGTGGGCCTCATCTATCAAATCTGATCTTTTTTTGTATTTTCTATTCAATTTAAGTCAGGTTGGGTCATTCTACAGCTTGACATTCTTTCTCTGAAACCATTTGCAAGTTTCCTTGGCTGTGTTTTGGATCACTGTCTTGCTAAAATGTCCACCCTGGTTTCCTCTTCACCATCCTGTTAGTGTAGATCTTGGACTGAAGCAGCTGATATTAATTTACGATGACAAATGGCAGAGAGTTGCTGAAGAACTACTGAGAGATTTAAGCTGCTGTCTGGGCCTTCACTACACATCCCTTTCTTCATGTGTTCAAAACGTTTCCCAGTGTCATTTCATTTTATCACACATAGCTTAATTTGTCAACTAATTAGTTTTGTTTTATTTGCAAATATGGCGTTATTAGGTTGTTACCAACATCTGGTGGAAAATACAAGTCACCTTTAGAAATCTGTTTTCAGAAAAAAAAAAACGGGGACATGTTACTTAATACTTTTGACATAATAATATCTGATTGACAGTGGGGGAAAAGTATTAAGTAAGTAGCCAAATGACTAAAGGCCAAATGCAATTCACAACGCAAATGTCATGATGCTATTCATATGCTGTCTGTTACATTTCAACCAATGTATCATTAGAAAAATTAGCAGAGTACATCATGAGATAAATGCACAAAAAAAATGCAAGATGATTTACAGTAGTTGCAGTACTTGAACTTGGAATATTAAACTATAAAATGAAATCCATTTGTCTAACAGAGTAGCGTTTCAAGAGTGAATTTGATATAGCAATAATGTTGGCCCTTTGAATTTAAAAGTTATACCAAAAATACCCACAAATGACTATAATAAAGGACTACTAAATAACTGTATGCTGTGTGTAAATAATTAAATAATAGTCTGACATTTCCAACAATATGCTTTGTAAAAAAAAATTTTTTAAAAAGCTGACATAATAATATTTCAATGTATTTTTAATAAAATGAATGTAGCATTAAACACAACCATAAAACTACGCAACCATAAAAACAAAAACAAAAAACAAAAAAAAATTGAAAATGGTGCAAAACACTTTCAAATCAAAACTTCTGGATGATAGTGTTCTTAAAGCTGAAGTTACAGGCTGCTTCTAATCACAGCGAGGGTCCTCATCTTCTATTCAGTTGGCTTTGCCTTGCTTTGAAAGCAGAAGTTGAGCTGTCACATTAAGAATTCAGCCCATGAAAAACTAATGCAGCTGCATGCTTTTTTCAGTCTGAGATAAGAGCGCTCGGAGGTGGCAGCACTGCATTGGGGGGTTCAGACCAGTACATAAAACACAGCTGGACCTGATGTTCTACCATCACACGAAGCAGATGGGGATTGAAATAAGAGGTACGGTGGGATCCATATGTAAACTAGGGAGTGCGCAAAGAGCGAGAGGAGGCAGAATCAACCTCTAGCCTCAGCAGGTGGATGCCGCAATGGCCCCTGGGAGATTTCTCAATTTGAGTAAGAGGCGTTGACTTGCTTTGATTTTTGGTGGAAATAATGAGTGGGATATAAAAAGATAGCATGGAGCAGCTTCTGACTGCAGTCCAAATTAAGACTCAGATGTCTCATGATACTCCATTAATATTCCATTATGTTTCAATGATAAATCAAAGTTCACATTAAAGGCCTTTGACGAAAGCAATACGTGTCTGAGGAGAAAAAGTCAGTGCATGGTAAGGTCTGAATATTTCAATACTTATACTTTAGTGAAACATTTATGAGCCGAATTACTTTTTAGTTGCAGAATTACAAAATCACTTGATGAAGATGGTTGTTCAGAAGTGCTTCAGTTTATTAAGGCCTTCGAAAACTATTAGTGTGAGTGCCATTATCGTTTAGTGTTGATCTGGTTCAGTTTTGCGGTATATTATGCACAGACTGCACTAGTTTGACTCAATCTGGGACTTTTGGACTGAGCATGTTGAGTTGGTGCTGTCAGTAAAATAGCAGAATGTGATTGGCTGTTTATTTTAGTAAATAAATAACATAAAAGAAAAAGTACTGTGAGCACAAGAAGTATTTTTCTGAATTAATTTTTATTAAAGGCATTAAAATGCAATAATAGATTAACATTGGTGGATGGCACGGTGGCTCAGCGGTTAGCACTGTCGCCTCAAAGCAAGAAGGTCGCTGGTTTGACTCTCGGCTGGACCAGTTAGCATTTCTGTGTGGAGTTTCCTTCGGGTGCTCTGGTTTACCCCACAGTCCAAAGACATGCGCTATACATAGTGTGGCGGGCCGCTCGATGGATAATCAGCATCATCTTGGGAGAAGGCAACAGAAGTCACCTGGACGCAATTACGTCGATCACCTGCACCTGGAGCACGTTAACTCCAACAGGATAAAAAGCCACAGCAAGGACAGTGTATGAGAAGCCTCTCCGCTAACCCTTGTTCTAACAAGTTCTCTCTCTCTCATACAGAAAGCACGGAGTAACCGAATCGGGCCGAACCGAACCGAAATAGGACTCACATCTCACCCACGACTCACCTACAGACTCACTGGAAGCACAGCTACACTGGGAATCAAGGGAAGAGCACCGTAGACACCTTAACGATTTCACATCACTGTAAATAAAAAGCCCTTCGTGGGTGTGTTCACTCACAACTTGTGTTTGCCTTTTCACTCCACTCTGCTACAGTAGGTAAACTGAATAAACTAAATTGGCCAGTGTATGAGTATCTGTGAATGTGTATGGGTGTTTCCCAGTACTGGGTTGCAGCTGGAAGGACATCCGCTGCGTAAAACATATGCCAGAATATAGAGACCTCTAAAATAGAGGCTAAGCCATAGGAAAAGGAATGAATTAATATTTATATTGAGAATCAGGAAAATTAATAGAGATCAACAATATGTATTTTAAAAATAGCATGCAACTTTTTATGTTTTTTATGGCAAAATCCACAATCTCAGTGTAACATATAACAATTTACATGTGTCTTGTTTTTCTCTTAAAATAGTGCAGCATTTCCTGTGGGATTTTATAATGGGGTAACATAATCTATGTGACCAACATGACAATATGCTCTGCTACCTAAATTATACAAACTACTGCTTTGTATAGAAAAATGTATTCTTTTCACCACAATATTGCAACTCAATTTCTTTCAGTTTCGATGTATAGACTTGTAGTCTCACACAATGCTGAAAACCTGTAAAATCGCAACTGCAATTTTGAGACACACGTCAGGACTGCAAAATGAGGTAATAAAATTAAGGTGATTTTATCCCTTCGTGATGCAAACAGACTTTTATAGTATAGCACATTTACTTTAAAAAAGTACTTTTCAAGTGCAAATCCTGTTTTTGACATATTCTACCAGGGCCAGTCTGTAATGTTTGGGAGTACAATGTGTATCCTTCCAATACTGACAGTTTGACAGACAGAGAGGAAAAAAGACTACGTATGTGTCTGTATGACTAAGTGATCATCTGTGAATAAAAGGAAAGAGAGAGAGGGAGTGAGAGAGAGTGAGAGAGAGATCGTGTGTGTGTCTACACCACTGCATAACTGCTTGCATAAAACACTTAAGGCAGGCAGAATAAATATGAAGACATGTAAGTTTATCAGATATCATAAAACTTCTCTGAATCTATATTTTACTTTTATCGCACATATCAAAAGAACGGGAATGTAGAAAAGAAGCAGAGCAAAGCAAAGACTGATGGGATTATGATTTAGTCTGAATGATAAATGAATAAAGGACAGGGAGTGCAGGAGGAAATTGAGAAGGGGTGAGAGAGAAAAAAATATATATAGTTCAAAAGAGGTGGGAAAAAATAGTACATAAGGGACATGAAAATGTGTGTGTAGAAAAAGAGAAAGAGAGAAGAAGGTGACTGCTGAAGGTGTCCTGAGCCAATCAATGAAAACGGATTCTGAGATGAAAAATACAGTAGAGAAAGAGATCTTACTTTCACTGGAATTCTTTCCCACTTTATGGCCCGTAAGGTTTCTTTGGTTTTTACAAAAAAGTCTTTGATTCACACTCAGACTTCATGTATTTGATCAAAAATGTAATATCAACAAATATTTTTGTATAATATTTTTAATCATACTACACATCTGAAAATTTTATTTCATATTAAGTAATTATTTTCAATAGTAAATAAACAAATAATTTTTCTAATATGCTTAATTGGTTCTGAATTTCTTATCACAGTAGCAAACACTTGGGTTGCTTAATATTTATGTGAAATTTGATATTTGAGAATGTCTTTACCTTTTCATAATTTAATACACACTTGCTAAATAAATACATTATATATATATATATATATATATATATATATA
>CAIGQQ010034734.1:3410694-3422232 GCA_903798035.1 Danio albolineatus | reverse complement strand
TATATATATATATATATATGTGTGTGTATATATATATAAATTTCACATTTCTTTCTATGCAGTTTCATAAAACTCTCCAGACTTCTAGTCAGATATCTATTTTATTTGATAAAATTGAGCAATATTTAACCTTTTATAACATTTGTTATGCTTTTTCTCCAAAAATTTCCTACAGTATATATAAATGTTTATATTATACAATATGATTATTTAATATTAACAAATATGTATTTTTAATCAAAATTATGTATTTTAAACAAATAAAACGTTTTGCTTTTATATATTTATTTTTGTTGAGTATTTTACTTTTTACTATTATTTCGTATCTATTTTATTTATTTGTTAAAAGACAGAAAAATACATAAATATCCACACGGTAGTAACACTCACCCTCTGAAGCTGAAGCCCCTGGAGGCTGAGGCCCTACAGGTGTTGGTGGCACAGGTCTCGGCCAGGGCTTCCCTGAAGTAAGGCCTGTCCTCACGACCCCAACATACTCCACAAAGGTGCCAGGGAAGTTGCCCTTCTCTTTAGTGCGTTCGTTGGTTCCATGCAGCCAGCCTTTGGGGCACTTTTCATCGCCCTCCTGATACTCAGATGCCAGCAGTGCCATCTTACTGACGGTGAGCAGATCTCCAGGCTGCAGAGAGATATCGTCGCCCCGCTCCTGTTTGTACTCGAACAGTGCACGGTACTGGAGAAAACTGTCAGAGCTCATGATTTACTTTTCACATGAGCGCTCTGGTGGCTTTTCTGGAGTTGATGCTTGTTTAAAACTGACCTGGTTTAAAATCCTGAGTGCTAACTCACTTGAACAGTCCTTGGGTTAAATCCTGAGAGCTCATCGACATTCAGCTTGAGTTTCTTGTAAGGGTTAAAACTCCAACAGTACCATGTGTTGGGCTGTTATTGCGCAGTTCTATATTTGGTCCATTAAGAAAAAGTACAAACTTATTTGGAATTAATTACAAACGGAGTCAGGTAATGCAAAAAACAGCCCCATGAAGAAAAGGAAAAACAGACGAATGGGTGGCGGGTGCTGGAGAGTGGCAGCATAAATTTGGGGACACAGTGACCTGGAATCGGGACGCTGGGCTTTTTCTGCAGCGTTGGCACTAGTCCACATTGAAAAATGTACCATTTATTGGTGCAACCTCTGAGTTCATTTGCAGGTGTGGTCAGAAAGATATAAACATGGACATTGCCAGTCTATGTATAAAATGAGAGAGCAAAAGCCTTGGACATCTTCTTGATAAACACCTCAAAACCTGAAGACATTAATTTAAACAGTCAGTTTCACATATTCTAACTCAAACCTATAATAACAGCAATAAAACAGCAACTTTTGTATTTCATCACACAGCCAATATAAAAATCTCAGCATTGTTGGAATGCAGCTAATATGCAAACCCTGCATGCATAGCATAAGATCCTCTGTGTTTATCAGTCGCAGAGTAACACAATGAAAACTGACATGTGAAATTGACATGTCTGACTTGCAGCGCGTGACTGGGACACTGCCAACTTGTGTACAGCGTGCAGAAACTCGACTCGCGTGATACTACAACTTACCTCCTGTCGCACTTCCTCAAACCGCTCACAACAAAGGATGCGCGTAGTCCAAAACAAGAGCAAGGAGCGAGCATTTTACTGTTTTTGTAATTAAAACGTCCGTTTAAAATATATTCCCCCAAACAACCTGCGTGGCTGAGTCAGACATCCAGCCAGACTAGTGCTGTAGTACGGTTCAGCCCGAGTGACGTCAGAGACCACGCCTCCTCTGTCTGCTTGTCACGCCGTGGGATAAAGTTGGGAAGTCGGGATGTCCTCATGGAGCGGTCAGGATGTGAAGAACGCAATGCAGCGTGAAAATGTTGCGTCGTACTTTTCATCTCGCCACGCAGTTATATAATACACGTCTGACGTGCGCAGATCACGTTAAAGGCACAAATCAGCACAATGTTTTCTCTAGAATAGGGTTTTTAAACATTTTATCCAAGATTATTTTATTTAAATGTTGCAATATTTTAGGAAAAACGTTAAAAGTATCACGTTTAAGAGCCAGTTAGGAAATGTTTAAACTGCATGGATTATTCAGGATGAATTCAAATGCTACGTTTAAGAGAACTCTTATTACAAATTAATGTAAATGTTGGCATAGAATTTTGACATTTAATACAATTTATTTCAAATGAAAAAAAAGCCTAAACTAAATTATCTAAAGTCATTTGATAGGAAAACAATAAAACTGGAAAATATAAATGCTCAGGGAAAATAACCATTATTTGGTAACAGTTTAGTTTAGGTAACAATTCACACCATTTAGGCTTATTACCTGCCTATTATTAAGATATTAGCCTATTATTGACACTTACTGTATAAAGTATTATCTTATTTTACATCTCTATTTGTACCTATTAACTACTACTGATACTAACTATTAATATGCTGATAATTATTAATTTATTGAGCTAAAAGTCTTAGTTAATGGTTTGTTAGCATCTATTGTACATTATAATAAATGTGGAGTCTACACTACTCCAACATCATGTAACTGTGCTAACATTTTATTAATATGACAACCCAACAATAATTTATGCATCTCTAACGTCTGTGAGTTAACCAGTTACAATGGACCTCAACTGGTGGAAAGCATTTATAGATCTCTTAAACTTTCAGAATGTTCAATACATTACCTAACAGTAAGAACATTGCCAGTCTTCTCAATCTTTATATGAAACAAACAAAAAAATATTTACAAAAATTAAGAACAAGATTTTTGTTAGTGAGAAATCGTGTTAGTAAAGAGTAATCAAATGTTGGTAATGCATTAGATAATGTTGGCGTAATGTTGTACACTTTACAATTAGCTTCCTAATACCCTTAACAAAGGTTCATGTTAGTTAAGAGTCCACAAACATGAATAACATGCAAGTTGAATGTGTAATGCTAAACCTGAGTCATTCATTCATTTTCCTTCGGCTTAGTCCCTTATTTATCATGGGTCACCACAGTGGAATGAACCGCCAACTATTCAGCATATGTTTTACACAGAGGACGCCCTTCCAGCTGCAACCCATTACTGCGAAACACACATACCATCTCGCATTCACGTACACTATGGACAATTTTTGTTTACCCAATTCACCTACAGTACAGCACATGTCTTTGGATTGTGGGGGAAACTGGAGCACCCGGAGGAAACCCACACAAACACTAGGAGAACATAGAAATGTCAACTGGCCCAGCTGAGATTCAAACCAGAGACCTTCTTGCTGTGAAGCAACACTGCTAACCACTGAGCCACCGTGCCACCTAAACCTGAAACATTGTTCATTATTTGTTCATATTAACTAATGCATTAACTAACATATCATTGTATTTTTAAGTATACATTAACAAAGATTTAGTATTGTAGAATAAATGTGCTGTTCCTCACTACTGTGGATCGTTATCTAATCCATGAACAATTACACGTTAGTAGAAATGAACTAATTAAACTATTAATGTAAAGAGATACATTAGAATGTTAACATTACCAAAGATAGTTTTTTTCTGAATGATGTCATTGTTCACCATTAGTTTATGTTAACAGATGTTCATTGTTAATGCATGTCAACTAATGCATTAACTAACTTTAACTAATACAACCTTAATTTAAAGTGCTACAGTAACACTGAATTATCTGTAAAAATATTGAAGCCTAAAATTTATGAGTATTTTCTTTTTCTTCTTTTTTGAGACAATGTACTAATATTACTATTGTATAACCCTGTGTCAGAGAGTTTTACAATGACATTTGAAGTGGATCAAAACCTTTCATCAAAGTTGTCAAACAATGCCCATTCTTGTCTTAGGACAATTTTGTAAAAGCTTTTGATCCACCTCAAATGTTGAATACTATACAATATGAATTATGTAAATATGGTGGTTAATGATCATGGCAGGGGCGGCAAGGTGGCTCAGTGGTTAGCACTGTCGCCTCACTTCAAGAAGGTTGCTGGTTTGAGCCTTGGCTGGGTCAGTTGGGTTTCTGTGTGAAGTTAGCATGTTCCCCCCATGTTCACGTAGATTTCCACCGAGTGCTTCAGTTTCCTCCACAGTCCAAAGAAATGTGCTATAGGTGAATTGGGTAAGCTAAATTTGCCATAGTGTATGTGTGTGTGAACGCAAGGCAAGTTTATTTAAATAGCACATTTCATATGGTAATTTAAAGTGCTTTACATAGACAGGAATAAAAGAGACAAGTAGGAGAAAATAAAAACAACAAAGAATAAAAATGGTTATAAAAAGATTCAAATGTGTAAAACAGATTTTAAAAGAATGAAAAAGAAAACTGCGAGAGTGTATGGGTGTTTCCCAGTGCTGGGACGCGGCTGGAAGTGCATTCACTGTGTAAAAATATGCTGAATAAGTTGGTGGTTCGTTCCGCTATGGTGACCCCTGATACATAAAGAGACTAAAGGAATGAATGAACAATCATGAGAACATTTATTAAATAAACATATCGCTAATAATTTAAAATGGCAAAGATGATGAAAAGATTAATCTATTTTTAAAACTATGACTAATAATAACAAAAACAAATCATAAAAAAGAAAAAAAGAAAGACTTGTACAGTACAAGTGATAACTAATCTAAAAAAATATGGCTGCTACTACACTTTAACAAAATTATGGGTAACACTATAACTGCACACAAATAGTTGATTATTTATCATTTGCACTCTACATTAACTGACATTAGTAAGCCGTTTATAAAGACAGCTACACATGCTGTATTCTTGACATATACTTTAAGCACATATATCATTGTTGGTTAATTTCTTTCTAGTTATTTTAGAGTAGTTGATGGTTTTAAGATCATTCAGGTTAAGTAAATGAACAAAAAAACAAATGAAAATTTACAATAAACTTATTATTCAGGCATATAGTAATAGTTACTCTTTGTGTTGATGATTGCTTTATTAACATAACTTTATGCAGTTTTGTGACTTCATATAAAGTGAGGATTCTTTATGCTTTGTATATACTTTATAAAGGTTCAATTATATTCTAAACAGAAAAAAAGGAAATAAACAAAGATGAACGAGTGATTCATAACAACAAATATGAAAATTTGTGCATGGTGCATGAAAATAGAAAATACTTAAATGCTAAATGTGGCAAAAATCACTAATTCATTAAAATAAAATAATAAAAAGTTTAAATTATATTATTGAAAATATTAAAGTAATGAATTAATTAATAAATAATAATAATAATTATTATTATTATTCATTCAGTCATATTTTTTTTTTCTCGACTTAGTCCCTTTATTAATCTGGGGTGGCCACAGCAGAATGAATGGCCAACTTATCTAGCATATGTTTTACACAGTGGAATCCCTCACTGCACAGTTCAAAAACATGGCAGATTATTCTTCAAATTAAGAATATTTATTATTGGCAGCCACTTAAATAAAAGGTTTAGCCTATTAAAATAAATTTACTGATCACATTTATGTTATCGTACGCGTCAAAGGGTTAAAAGTGGGTTCATTTTTTTTACTTTAATTATTCAGAGATTTCTCCGCGTACCACTAGAAGGAAGCTTGTGTACCACTAGTGGTACACGTACCACAGTTTGAGAACCATTGACCTACACCATATTTCTTTGGACTTGTGGGGGAAACCGGAGCAGCCCGAAGGAAACCCACGCGAACACGGGGAGAACATGCAAACTCCACACAGAAATGCCACAGAAATACCACACACCGCCCATTTTTATTATTATTATTATTATTATTATTATTATTATTATTATAATTATTATTATTATTATTATTATTATTATTATAGTAGTAGTAGTAGTACATATCTTAGTAGTAGTAGTAGTGCTAGTATTAGTAATAGTAGCAGTGGACTGGAGATAATGGCAAATCAACAACAAAAACAATCCCCAGCTCAGATAAAGTGCCTCCTGACATGGACCATCAAGCTGTCTTTCAACTGAACCTGAAAGAAGTGCATCTGGCCTTTCTTCCATATCATAATGACATAGCTTGTGTAAAGACAGACACAAATTGTTTAGTTCTTCCATTAGCATTTCTGCATTAACCTTCACGGCATCCAGAGCCCGAGATGCCCTCTTCAGCAATCCCTACCATTCGCTTTCATCAAACTCCATTTCCTTTTCAATCAGTGACAGCTGAGCTGGGAAGGTAATAGTCATCTTCAGTCAGCATCTGCTGTGTTCTTCTGACCAGCTTGCCTCCATAAGATTACAAACATGGGGATGAACTTGTATTTCGTACCAGAGGAAAGTGACAGAATAAAGCCATTAACCCTTAAGGGTCTTGTAAGATCCTTTATTGTTAGAAATACCATTTGTGAATGAGTGACAATGTGATGAAAGTTAGATGGGGAAGTAAGAGACGTCCTCAATATGCCCATCACTGTGGAACATGACCGAGGTGGATGAGAAGATTTAAGTTGTTTTTTCACTGCATAGATTTACTGATGACGCTCTTATATATATTGTAAAAATAAATTAGTTACTTTACTTAAAGGCGGCAGGATAGCTCAATGGTTAGCACTGTCGCAAAGTTACTGGTTTGATTCCTGGCTGGGCCAGTTGGCATTTCTGTGTGGAGTTTGCATGTCCTTCCCGTGTTTGCATGGGTTTCCCCTGGGTGCTCCGATTTCCACCACAGTCCAAAGACGTACTAGAGAATTGGATGAACTAAATTGGCTGTAGTGTATGAGTGTGTGTGTGACTGCGAGAGTTTATGAGTGTTTCCCAGTACTGGGTTGTGGCTGGAAGGGCATTCGCTGTGTAAAACATATGC
The DNA here is from genome assembly GCA_903798035.1 of Danio albolineatus. Taxonomy (NCBI): domain Eukaryota; kingdom Metazoa; phylum Chordata; class Actinopteri; order Cypriniformes; family Danionidae; genus Danio; species Danio albolineatus. The sequence continues at coordinate 3,415,404 of CAIGQQ010034734.1, read as the reverse complement.
TGGACTAATTGGCGGTTCATTCCGCTGTGGTGACTATACTTAAAAAAGTGTGTAAACGCTCTGCCTTAAAAACAACAAGTTGACTTAAATTAAAAAAGTGCGTTAACTCGTTGTAACTTCTAACAGTTGAAGTTGACTTAATTTGGATAATTATGCACACATGTAGTTCATTTACTTAATAATTTAAGCAATGAGTTTACTCGCGGTAAGTAAAGTCAATTAAACCTTTTAAAAGCAATGGGTTTTCTCATTTCTAATCTCGTTTTACCCACATTGGCTCATTCTGAAAATGTAGTCCTATATACATTTCTGGAGATCGCGAATTATGTAGCCAGAAGTACGTATGCTGCATTTTGTCTTTAAAACAAATGCTACAGGGGGGTATGCCGCTTACCTCCGTATGGACGGTTTACCGCTGTTACCAGTTTGTCCAGTTAGCTCACCGTGTACGTCGACAGACTTGAGACGCAGTGAAGAGTTGACCACGATAACGGGGTTTGAGTCAGGTGAAGAACGGTTCCAGAAAGCGGGTATGACAAAAACAAAAGCCAACAAATAAAATAAACAAGTGAATAACAGGGTGAGAATATGGTAAAATCTGAAAATGTGGTAAAAATCAAGCAAGGGCTTTCCTTTTTCTGGATTGCTTTTTAAAAGTGTCGGTTGGGTATTGGGAAGTGGGTGGGTGGGTCAACCGGTGCTTTTGAAAACACTATTGGTTGGGTTTAGGGAAGGAGGAGGGTGGGTCAGTTGAACAGTCAGTCAGTCAGTCATTCATTCGACAGCGGCGTCTGGTGGATTTACACCTGAACAGCAGGCGCGGATGGCACTAGTGAGAGAAATTTAAGATCTCAAAAAGCAGTGGCCTGCAAAAACAAAAAATACAACAAAAAGTACCTCCTGGGATGTATTTTGCGATCTTCAGAAATGTGTATTCACGTTTTTAGAATAAGCCTGGGTTGCATTTTTTTCCCCCCAAAATTATGGAGTATTATATATGGTCTTTTCACCTTTATTAGAAATAAAAAATGTAAATACATTTTTTAAGGCAATATCATATCAGCCTAAATCTAATAGCATAAATACACAATGAGGCAATTTAGTTTATTTAGCTTTAAGTCTTGTTAAACTTTATTTTGATGATTCTCTTTGAACAATCTGTAACTGTCGTTAGAACGTTACATTATTAGTAGTGTTGATAAAGGTAATATTAACAACATACAAGGTTTGTGTTCAAAGTTGGCAGTATAAAAGAATTAACAGTCTCCAAAGCTGTGTAGAAAAGCAGTGATATTCACATTTTAATAAAACATGGTCTTTTATTTTCTTTATTTTAGTCTTTTTTTCCTGGTTTGAACTAATGGATATTAGTACTAAAAATAGTTCTCTAAAAATAGCTCTTTAAAGCGGTTAATTTTTTCAAAGCAGAAAATAAGAAGCTTAACGTTTTTGTCTAAAAATATATTACAAATGTCCTATTTTATACAGTTCTGTTAAATGTTTCATTTTGATTGGCTAAAAATATTCTAATGTGCACAACTACTTTCAGTAAAGGTGATAGCAAAATAATTCTGAAACAAATACCAACACTATCTGAAGTGTATTGGTGTTTGGACCATTCCTCTTGTGTATTTTAAAGCTTTATCAATCCCACACAAGCCCAAGCAAAAACCAATTCACACCATGCCAGATGTTTTGAGGAACGCATCTGTTTTCATTTGTCAAATCCACCAACATACTCTTGCAGCTACATTTAAGATTACCAATGTCTGATAAAGTAAATAGGAAAAGTTTGGATTTCAAAGAAAACCTCCAACCACAATTATACGACCCCCCTGCTTCTGCTGAACGCAAAGGTATTTTCTACATACTGGTGATGTAGATCTCACATTCAGTTGTCTATGTCTGTACTGTCAATATAAATGCATGAACTGCGATACTGTCAGTCTATAATGACAACCAATGCAGGCCTGAAGCCCTCAGGGTTTGATGCTTGCCTGAACGCTCCCATTTACTGCCCCCTCCAGTCCACATATGGGAGATATATTGAGCCAATCAGAGGTCAGGGGTGTATTGCTGGCCCATGGTTAGTATAAGAAAAGTATGGTGAGATAGACGCCGTCATATGTTTAGCAGAAGGTAATATAGATGTTACGCTGTGAATGTAATTTTAGTCAAATTACTGTAGGGAATGTTTATTTCGCTTATCACTCGAAAACATGTGTCTTCGAGTGTAGGCGATGGGAGAAAAGCTGCTGAAGTGTGTAATAGAAGCACAGGCAGATTTTAGGCATCGTTTTCAGGAGGTGGCAATCAAGCAAAGAGGCTTAACCTATGTTTGGTATCTATAGAGGATCTGGTAAAAGCCGACTATAGGTAGACCTTGTCATTTTTAAGCATGAGTGAACACATCTAAAAAGCGAAATAGCTAAACGTTCAGTCTGACTGAAATTGTTGGGATTCAGGGCACTGTTTCCAGACAGCTAGTAATCGCAGTGCTTGATGGTGTTTGGCTACAGATAACTTTGATGATTAATGTTTGAAACCAGTGAGAAGATATATCATATATAGGTATGTGGTGCACACAAAGCTCCATCATTACTGTATATCCCATGTTACAATACCATTAATCCGCTGCTTCATTGTAAAACTAATCCTTTTCTGTACATAAAACCCATAACATTTAATTTTTGAATGTAATAGTGTGCTATTTACTATGAAATGTTGTTTTTTTCTTTGACCTTTCTGTAAAAAAATTAAATAATAATAATAATAATAATAATAATAATAATAATAATAATTTAAAGGTTACACTACTGTAAATAAGGGGGAAAGAATTGTCAACACCCATTTTGTCACCTTTAGACATTCTGTCAACAGATTACATGTCATTGGAATCATAGCGAACTGTCACCGTAATGTCTTCTACACTCTCCCGACAATAAATCTCACATACTTTTTCTACAAACTTCAAACATACGTAACCTATACTTTGCTAATACTTAGTTGTCACATATGTTGCAAAGTTAATGGTATATAAAGTGTGTATAAATTGTATATATAGTACATAAATTGTTCATTTGTTATAAGTGTTAAATCAAAGGTACTGATGTTTTGTAAATTATTATTATGAAAGTATGCTCAATTTACTTTCTGATTGTCCAAAACTTCTTCATTTTATATGGCTGTATTTAACAAACTTGCTCTTTTATTGAAATTGCCATTAAAAATATACAAGTTGTGTCTATTGTAATACTGTGAATCTGGGTCCTGTTCATTTTCTTTTTGATTCCATTTTTGGAATTATCAGCTTTGCTGCGTGTTTTTCTTATGTTGTTCACCTTGAATTGAAACAAACAATAAAAAAAATATCCAACTGGCACCATTATACACAGATTTTTTTTTATATACAAAGGACATTTTTTTAAAAATAGAAAATAGACAAAGAAGATTGAAAAAAAAACTGACTTGTCCACCATCATGTCACCATTACACCAACCACAATGTCGTTCATTCATTTTCCTTCGGCTTTGTCTCCTATTTATCAGGGGTCACCACAGAGGAATGAACCACTAAATTCTCCAGCATATGTTTTACGCAGCGGATGCCCTTCCAGTTGCAACCCAGTACTGGAAAACATCTACACACGGTCACATTCACACACTCCTACACTATGGGCAATTTAGTTCATCCAATTCGCCTAACACGTCTTTGGACTGTGGGAGAAACCAGAGCACCTAGAGAAAACCCACACCAACACAGGGAGAACATGCAAACTCCACACAGAAATGTCAACTGGTCCAGCCAGGACTCGATCCAACGACCTTCTTGAGTGACCTTACATGAAACATTTCTATGTCAATCATATTTGTGAGCTCCAATAACAAAAACACAATAGTAATTACAGTAAAAATCATAGTTTTTAAAAATAATTTTACATTAAATTGGCGCCACGGTGGCGTAGTGGGTAGCACGTTCAAGCCCCAGCTGGGTCAGTTGGCATTTCTGTATAGAGTTTGCATGTTTTCCCCGTGGTTGTGTGGGTTTCCTCCGGATGCTCTGGTTTCCCCCACAAGTCCAAAGACGTGGTATGGGTGAATTGGGTAGGCTAAATTGTCCGTAGTGTATGAGTGTGAATAAGTGTGTCTGGATGTTTCCCAGAGAGGGGGGTTGCAGCTGGAAGGGCATCCGCTGCGTAAAACATATGCTGGATTAGTTGGCGGTTCATTCTGCTGTGGCGACCCCAGATTAATAAAGGGACTAAGCCGAAAAGAAAATGAATGAATGAGTTGTAGTAAGGTATGTGAATTCAAATGTTGTGGTAATTGTGTAGTTGCTGTGGTAATACAACAACTATAGATAGACTATAGATAAAAAATACTCAAGTTTTTTACAATATATATAGAGTACCCTCTCGCCTAACAGCAAGAAGGTTGCTGCTTCAAGTCCTGGCTGGGACAGTTGGCGTTTACAAGTTCTCCCTGTGCTCGTGTGGGTTTCCTCCGGGTGCTCCGGTCTCCCCCACAGTGCAAACACATGCTGTAGGTGAATTGAATAAAACCAATTTGGCCACAGTGTTTGTGTGTGTGCATGGGTGTGTATGAGTGTTTCCCCGTGTTGGGTTGCAGCTGGTAGGTCATCTGCTATGTAAAACATATGTCAGAATAGTGGGTGGTTTATTCTGCTGTGGCGACCTCTGTATATATATAT
>CAIGQQ010034734.1:3381216-3410294 GCA_903798035.1 Danio albolineatus | reverse complement strand
ATATATATATATATATGTATATATATATATTATACTACTATAGCCACAGTTTACTGTAGTAAAAACTGAAATATACTATAGTATTTCTTATTTTTTTAATATTCTTTTCAAAATACAGTATGCTGTAGTTTCTTGTTCTTGTGAGCTGCATCCAGTTTCATACAAATAATGGCTTTAATTTAGCCTGTTCATCATAGAAAGGTTAATTATGGCTTCCAAAGAGTTAAAAAAAATAGATAATCCATGGACAATTTTTTATGACATTTTTCAAGCAAGCTAAGTATGGAAGAGACATTGTAATATAGCTTTAATAACATCAGGGTGAGTAAAACAGAAGTGTAATTGAGTAATATAATATTTTTTTAAATGTTTAAATAGGCAATGTAGATACATTTTGAGCATGTGCTGTATGAGCTTCAAAAGTTTCAAAAGCCTCTTACTGTACATCTTCTGCAGGAGATATTTAAGAGGAGGTCGAAGGACAAAAACATTAGACTAGAGGACAGAGAGACTATAAAAAAAGGACAAAAATACACTGAAGAGGGGTCACCTACCGCCCACAGCATCGCTTGTAAAGAGCTGTTACCCAACCAAAATAAACATTATAAGGTGCAATGAATTGAAAGGAAAGTCATAGAAAGAGAAGGAAGACTCTTGCCAAGCCTGCCGCCCCAGGGGTGAGTGAATGCAAGAGGACAGCCAGAGCATGGCAATGATGTCCTCTTAAGCCAGAAGAGAAAACGGATCATGAAGGACATGAATGGGCATTGGAGAAATGCATGGAGAAAGCAATAACTGCAGACCTGTAGGGCTCAAAATTTGGCTGGCAGATGTTGGTTACTACACCATTTGGTGCTAATAGCAATTTTCATTGGCCCATTGATGACCAGTAAGTATGGTTTTAACACTATTATGCCAGGAGGGGGAAAATAATAACATTTTTTATTTAATGTAACATTTCAGAATTCTTGCTTTTCTCCCAACCAGTAAATAATTTTGAGCTTACATCTTGCTGCTCTAACTCTTTAATCAGAAGAACAGCTTTAGTTCTCGTAATTGCCAGTAAACAGGCTTTCTGACTTTACTTCTTGCGTTTTGACCAAAAAGTCCAAACTGTAATACAAAAATTGTTTATGCAGAGCCAGAAAAAATAGGATAAGCTTCCATTAAAATAGTAATTTTGTGTTTTATATTGATTTAAACTAAACTACCAATAGCATGCCTTCAAAATTTAAAGTAAGAATATGTGTGTGTACTCTGCATAAGTGTATTTATTTATATGTTTAATATGTATGTGTATATGTGTATATGTATAATATTTAAAGTCTGAAAACTTGGAACATGTAATATTGGACTGCAGTGTCTTTTTCTGCAAATAAATGCTCTAATTGATACTCAATCATTTATAAAATAAATATAAAACAGGGCATCATGGTGGCGCAGTGGGTAGCACCATCGCCTCACACAAAAAGGTCGCTGGTTTGAGCTTCCGCTGGGTCAGTTGGCATTTCTGTGTGGAGTTTGCATGTTCTCCCCGTGTTTGCGTGGGTTTTCTCCGGTTTCCCCCGCAAGTCCAAAGACATGTGCTATAGGTATAATTGGGTAAGCTAAATTGTGTGAACGGATGTTTCCCAGTAATGGGTTTCGGCTGTATTATATTATATTTTATATTATATTTCTATAGAATGTATTCGTATAAATGACAAATCCAGAGAACCAATAATAACTTTGAAGTGGTCTCTTATTACAGTATTTTCTAAAGCAGAGGGGCCCTAATGAAGCCCAGGAGAGCCGCAATTACATGCAACAGAATCATCTAATAAAGCTATTACTAGGTATACAACTTGGCAGGTGTGTTGAAGCAAGTTGGAGCAGGACACCGGCTCTCCATGACCGAGTTTGGGCACTGTTGTTCTATAGCTATGTATTACTAATATTTCTATTTCTGTATAATATAAACAATATATCATTTAAGCATCGGAAATGCACAACATCAATCCACAATAGTCCCATCATAGGATCTGCAATGTTACAGTTTTTCTTGGTTGTTTACACACAATTGCTTGTACTTTAGACACAATGACTACAGCATGTAACTGATGCACAAACTCCCTGAACCAATTCACACTCAAATTGCAGGTTTAAAACACACTTTTTTCAAAACACTACAAGCAATTCTCTGCATTTGGCACAATTTTCATGAAAAAAAATCTCTTGTTTTCACAGTAAACACACTGTCATTAAAAATTGTTAAATCAGTTACCTTACTTTGCATACTAACTCATCACATGGGTAAACACCCGTCAAACATGTAACTGTATTCAGTAAATACTTCTGTTGATGGTATTACCACGTTACGTGCAATTTTGTATTGGTTAGGATGAACACAATGTACTCTGTTTTTGTGGGAAGAATACTGTAAAATCTATTTGGCATCGTGTATTTGTGTGTTTTGTATAAAAACAATATTCTGAAATATTTTACAGTGCACTTACAGTATGTAGGCCTGTGTACTGTCTGTTGTAAGTGTAACACTGAAGAAAAAGGCCTACAGTAAGTCATAATGATGAATGGAGAAGATAGTTTTTTACATTAAGCACATCAGTGATCAACTGGTTCTTATAAATGTCTCTTCATGTGTGTCAAGGATTGGTCAGGCTCCCACGTCATGCAATCACATAGAGCACGATCACCTGAGTTTTAATTAGCACACAGCTGCTGTCCATCACCGAGCACCCCATAAAGACTCAGCCTGCGTCCGAAACCGCCTACTACTCAGTAGGTACTGCATTTGAATTTAAACGTACTACTCGGCCGTTAGAAAAGTACGTTCTATACAGTATGAATGTGAGCAGTATGAATGGAATTCGGACATACTACATCCGCCATTTTGTCACGGTCACGTGACCTACCTGCGTCAGTTGCGTCGCTTCACTCCCATTCATGAATTCTCTCGCGGGGCATCATGGGATAGCGCAGCGTGCATGGCATGCGCACTTCAGAATCTCGCCGGAAGTAGTAAGTCATCCGGGTACTTCTCGCATACTGTTTTTCGAATTCTATGAATTCGGACATACTACTCGGCACGCATACTGACTTTAGCATACTGTATAGTATGGAAGTATGCGGTTTCGGACGCAGCCTCAGTCCTCACAACACTCAGGGTCCGGGCTTGTTTCTACAAAAGCGGACTCTGAGTGTTCACTCTGCGCTAGCCAACACTCACTCATCTGAAAACTGTACTTACCGTCTCTCTGTTTCCTCCTAGTCATTCCGGTTCCCCGAGTCTCCAGTCTATGGTTCGTTCGTCATCTGTGTGTCCATCGTCAACAGTATCTGGTGTGTGTTGTCCATCCTCTCGTGTGTCATCCACTCTGCAGAAGTTAAGGACTGTGATCGTCAACATTATCCCATTTCCTCCTGACACTTCATGTTGTGTTACTTGTTGTCAAAATAAACACCTTTACGTTTCACTTACCCCTTCTCTCTGTCTGCTTCATAACAATGTGATGGTTTGTGTGTGTCATTTGAAAACAAAATACCATTTTGAGAAGAAATTACATTGTTTTGAATGTAAGGTTTCATTTTGCAAGAGAATAGAAGGGTTTTGCCCAATGTGTACGTGTTTTTTTATTTGTGTGTGGAGTTCTGACAATATGAGGCATGCTTTCAGAAAATGTGTGAAAACAATTAAGAAAAACTGTAAGTTGTGATTAGCCAGATGAGATTTGTGGAGTCATTGCTGTTTTTACCATAATGAAGAACAAATTTACCATCTGCGTGTTTTTTTTTAAGACCTGTGACAGTAAGAGAGTTTAAAGGCACAAGAAATTGCACTATTTGTATCTTTAATAATTATTTTACTGAATTATTTATACAATGAGGACTATAAAGTGTTATTTTACATTTGATTATTCAATTTCTGTACCTCAATACTTAGCAAATAGAGCAATTTAAGCCATCTAGTGAAATTGTATTCATATTGCAATATATCAGATCTCATTGTCAGATTTTTCCAATATCATGCAGCCCTGTAGATTCACATTCTCCAGATATTACAGACCTCTACGGTGCACAGATCCAACAACAGTACAATCTGCTCCCTGTTACAGTCCAAACACTCAGATTCAACTTTCCACCTAATACTGTACATTAACAGACATGCTTATGAGAAATATAAGCCCACCGCTTTCTACAGAAGGTCAGTGTTATCATCACATGTTGAGCATATGTGTTCTCAGTGTGGGAGAGAAGCCAGACAGGATTCGTCTGGCGCTGAGAGAACCTTAGGGCTTTGAGTCGACGCCATGACCTAGTAAACGTGTTCATCACAATACACACTTCATCACTGGGTTGCAAACATAACTACTGTTAACTAAGAGGTACTGTACAACAGAAACATCCTGTAAGTTTCAGAAGTAAAAACCAATCTGAAAAAAGGCAGGTCGTATGGATCTCTTTATTATGCAATAGTGTGTCAAGAATCTGACTTTGTAGAAGAAGATCAACACTTACTTTTACACATTCCCTGTTTAGCCCCATACACCAAGTGCTATTGTACTGGTACATACATTTATAACACAAAGAGGGCTAAAGGGTTACGTAAAAAACAAACAATAAAGTTGGATCTTTATAGAATGCAAGAAGCTGTACAATGCCAAGTTGTGGAAAAACCAACACAATCTCAAGGCTATTCGTGACTTTTTAATTTGTATGATCTTAATTGTAAATTTTAGTATGATTTACTCATCAAACGCATCCTTTTAAAAATATTACATTTTCATAATAATGAAATTATAAGAATTTTGAGAATTGGCCTTTATTTTTGACAATATGTAAAATAGTTTTGAGTGTAAATAAGATGCAACAAAAAAGTTATTCTGTACAGTCCTGAATGAACAGACAGCAAAGGCCATTCTAGTTATTTAATTCTGATGGTTTCATTGTTAATAAAACATGCAAAGTAGGAACATCTCACACATTTTAGAAGGGATACCAATTAATCTTGCAATGTAGAAATATAAAATTTTGATCGCTTAAAAAAAGAATAAAAAGGAAAATTGCTTGACAAAGATTAATGAAATTGTAGGTGATTGCAATTTTTTTTTATACAAATCAATCTAGCTCTAAAGTTATCCAAGTTACATTGGATATTTTCCATGTGGATGTATATTTCAGCGAATTTGAATGTTATCAGTCAATTAAACAGATGTTATCAGCTGATAGATATGGGCCAGTAGGGGCCTTCTGTGCCTACTGGTAGGCTCAGAAGGCTGTTATCAACCATCCACATGGTTAATCAGCTATATGAGATCATCAAATTTCTGCTCTTCTCGCATAAATCCACCACAGGACACTCCAATTAATCTACCCTCCTCCTTCCTTAAAACCAACCGTGAGTTGTTGTTTTTTTTTTTCAAAAGCACCGATTAACCCACCCTCCTCCTCCCCTAAACCCAACCATCTGTTTTTAAAATAGCAATCAAAAGCAAATTATTTGCTTGCATATATGGCTTTTGTCTTACCGGCTTTCTGAAACTGTTCTTCACCAGACTCAAACCCCATCATCATTGTCACACCACTTCACAATTCTGCCGATGTACACAGTGAGCCACTGGAGAAACTGATAACAGCCAAAAAGCCATTCATATGGAGGTAAGCTCACATACCGCCACATAGCATTCACTGTAAAGACAAAATGCAGAATGAGTCTATGCTGATTATTTATATTATTTATTAAATTTCCCATTACTTGTATTTTATTAACATCTACCCCTACCCCAACCCTAAACCCAACCATCACAGTGATGTAAAAACAGATCTGGATCTGGAGTCTTCTCTACTAACATAGCTGATAAAACATGTGGATGGTTGATAATGGCCTTCTGAGCCTACCTGTAGACACAGAAGGTCCCAACTGACCCATATCTATCAGCTGATAATCACTGATAACACCCATGCAATCGACTGATAACATTCGAAGCAAGTGCATTTTTTTAAGCACAATTGTCATGCAAAGATAATAATAATAATAATAATAATAATAATAATAATAATAATAATAATTTATAATAACTAATAAATATTCTTATATTACAGTGTTTTTGGAAGTTGATCAGGCATAAGATGTTTTACACAGTGGCAGTAATGGATAAAAAATTTGTTAAAGTCCTTAATTGTAAAATAATCATTTTATTATTATTATTATTTATTATTTCTATGATTAATAAACTACAGCTGAAATAAACACACACATACACATTCACACAAAACAAAGTTTGCAAACAAACAACCCATAAAGAGTGCAAAACTTCAAGTTTGTTTCATTTTGCGGTAAAACTTTTCTGGGATGCCTGTGCACTCTCCGCATTCTGTCAAAAAAAAAGTTCTGTCTCTATTTTCCTTGGCTGCGCCCGGTCTTTTTATCTGTCATGATGTACTGTTGCTTTTCAGAGCCCTATAGAATTACATTTCACTTTGTTGTTGTGTTTGAGTTCTCCAGCAGCGGATATATTTTCTCAGTAGCTGCTATAGTTTTTGTTTCTGTCTATTCCCATACGCCTTCAGGGATCCTGAACAACGAGACTTCAACTGTTCTTAGGTGAGGTCATAAGGAGTTCAAAGCTGTTTAAAGACTTCTCAAGAATTCATCCAGGCATTCAACACTTCAGCCCCAATTCATCACAAAACTGCTACTGTTGAGTTAACATGTTGACTTGTAAATTAATAATCACTTGTGGAAGACATGTCTCCGGATTCTGGCAACTAGAGAGCGAACTTCACTCACAAACCTGCTCATTAGCAGTGATAAGTAGAGCACTCATCATGTGGGATTGCAGACTGTCACACAGCCCTCGCTCACTTACTTTACAAGAGCAGTCCTTTTATTCTCTCCTTGCCTTCTCCTTTTGTTCTCACGCTTTTCTGCAGTGACACTCGTCGTCCGTTTCCTCGCTCTCATCTTGTTCAATTATATCCCCGAACTAAATGTTTACTGTGACAAGAAGAAGAAAAAAAAAAACAGGAGAGAATATATTTATTTGTTATTATTATTATTTAATTTACACTAGTGTTGAGAAGTTTGGGGTCAGAAAGAGTTGAAGTCAGCACAAACAAAGCAGAACTCTTTTATACTGTATGAACTTTTGTAAGATATAAATAAGCACCAATATATTTGATATTTCTAATATATTAACTCCCAAATCAGGACACTGAAAAACTGTCCTTACAGAAACAAATTACAGTTGTGATTATGCATTCAAAATAGCAAAACAGGTACAAATACTGTGATGTTTATATTTGGTTACCTTAGACTTTTCATCCCCTTGTATTAGTTCTTATTTATTTCTATTTTTCTCTTGTCCATATCGTATGATGTGTCCAACATGGCATACTCTTGACTAGGTGCTTATTTTTAATTATTATTTCACAAGCTTAAAAAATATGTTCTATATTGTATAAATGTTTCCTGGACATAACACATTCCTCATTTTGTCGTCTTTATAAATTGTGCCAATGCTTTCATATCAGAAATACTTTTTTTTTTTTTTGTCACATACTGTCTTTGGTCACACTTTATTTTGATGGTCCATCTGTTGAATATAAGGTACAATTGCAACTAATTCTCATTAGATTATAAGTAGACTGTTAGGTTGGGGTTAGCGGTATGGTTAGTGTAAGTTGACATGACCTTGCAAAGTTTCTTATAGTCAGTTAAATGTCTGTTGAATGTCAGTATCAACAGATATTAAGTAGACAGTCTACTAATACTCAAATGGATCATCTAAATAGTATTACCCTGTTTTTCACCTAAACAACAAAGTATGTGATATAGGATGCAGTTTATTCATGGTAACCTAATGGTTGATTGATTCTGTTCACCTTTGCCTTGTTTAGTTTCTAATTATCCTGTGTATTCAATGCCCTTTATTGTATCCGTTTGTTGTCCAATATTATTCTTAGATTTTATTGTAAAGTGGTAGCATTTACCATTACGTGTATATTAGGTTTTATTGGTTATTAGCTTTGTTATTTTTGGCAATTAACCCTGAAACTGCTAGATCTTCATCTCCTTTCCTCACCTTTCCCTGCCATGACAATTACTGTTCTATAGTATTTTAGATCAGATACGTTCTGCCTTGGTTCCCATAACATACTTTTATAAATTTAAATGCTGGCAATGTTAAATTTTTTAACTTAACTGATCAAAATCACTGTGCTAAAATAGATATGCCATAACATGCCTTTTAAATAACATTTCTTTCTTTCTGGATTATTTAATGTAGCTAATCAAGAAAGTAGTAAAAAACAATCTGCTGTCTTCAGTATTATTAGACCTATGAGAAAGAAAAGGAGAGAAGGCAAGAGAGTGGAGTGTCCTTCTGCTCTGATGAAGCTGTGTCGGACACAGATGGCTGCCTGGTCACATCCCAGCTGGCTCTCATTGAAGGCGTCCTCTGCATTGGCTCACCTCTGATTACCACTTTCAGAAAATAAATGTTTATCACAGAACATATGAAGGAAAGTTGGAGCTATATAAATTTACGACTGACCAAGCAAAAGTTCAAACAGCGGTAACTTGGCCATGTCATCACAAACCTGAATGACTTTCTTTTTTTCTTTTCATGGAGAAAAACGTATGAAAATTACACTGTAAAACCCAATAAGTTAAGGCAACTCAAACCGTTTTAGAAAACCGATTGCAACAAACCATTTGAGTTAAAAATAATCTATATGAGTATTGGGAACTTACTCCATTTAAGTTGTTAATGAGTTAAGTAGTTAAGTAATGAGGTATTAACTCATTACCTTAAACAATGAGTTCAAAACTCTTTTCAAATGAGTAGAATTAACTTTCTGTACATTTTGAGTTTAAAATTTTAAAACTTCATTTTATTTGATAAAGTTGACTGTTGGGCTTTACAGTGTATATATTCATATGGTTTTTGATTTCTTTTCAAATACTGTTCCAGTGACAGCTCTGATGCGTTATTCTGAGAGTGTACTTTTTTACAATGTAACATTCATATAAATCTGAATGTTATATTGTACAAAAAGTTCACTCTCAGAAAAAAATGTATTTTAAGTACATATAAAGTATTTATAAAGGTATCAAAAACCATCTGAAAAGGTACTGCCCCAGTGACAGCCAAGCAAGCACACTGATATCAAAACAACATTACCAAATATGTCAAAAGTGCTAATCTATTTGATTTCAATTGACTACCTTGATGCCAAAAAGACAAATTGACATTTAACATTGGCATCAAAAACAACATTTTATTTTTCAAAAATCGATTGCAACACTGAACAGAACTTTTGTTAAATGTAACAAAAGTCTTTTTGGCATCAAGGTAGTTTATGTGCATTTAACAAACATGTTAAATGTAAATTTTGATGTCTTTTTGGCATCAAGGTAGTTTATGTGCATTACAGGAATACAAAATAAAGGGAATTCAGAATCGAAGCTTTCAAATGAATAAAACCCTTCTTATATTAAAATACTTTTTGTGTCATTATTTTAGTGGGTGGTGGTCAAAAGGGCATCACGGCGGATGTTAAATGGATGTCACGGTTTTGACATCAAATCAATTAGCTTTTTTTTATGTGTTCAGAGGCATCAAGGTGACAGCTGGGAGCTCTCAGTTCCTTATTTCCTGGAGTATATACTACTTTATTGTTTTTTGTACATGTAAGCAATTAAGTGACGTTTATTTACTGTATAAACTAATTTCGAGAGGATCACGTGCTTATGATTGTTTGCAGCTGGTCCCGCATTATTCAATTTATGATTCACCAATCAGACGATTCCTAAGCCACTATAAAGTGATAAGTTCCATCTTCAACCATCTTCATTTTGAAGAATCCCCCCTTCCACCCCTACTCCTCCTTCTTTTCCTAGATAGTTGACACGGTGGCCCAGTGGTTACACTGCTGCCTCACACCAAGAACGTCACTGGTTCTAGTCCTTACCAAGCCAGCTGACGTTTCTGTGTGGAGTTTACACAATCTCCCCGTGCTCACGTGGGTTTTCCCCGGGTTCCCTGGTTTCGTACCACCGTCCAAAAACATGCAACTTAAGTTAATTGACTAATTCAAATCGGCACCATAGATATGCTCCTAGTAAGTAGTTATCTCTTCATAGCAATCACTATCCGTTCATTAGCCAATACCGCAGGGGAGTTCTCGAGATCTACCTGTGCTCAAACTTTCCTCTAGCCTTGCAAACGGGAGGGAGCCCCGGGCTCGAGGATCTTATGAGCTTAGGTCTCTCTTCCAGGACAGCATGCCAAACAAGCTTTATAATCAATCATCAGCTAAGTGTGAACATAGAGTATAGTGAAGTGTTAAAAGTAGAGTATAGTCTTTCAAAAGCTGTGTTTCTTTCTTAAAGGATTACCCCTACACCCAGTCCCTTCAAAGAGGTCACTGTGCAAATAGCTTTGAAGTGAACTTGTAAGAAACCTTAAAACTGTTCCTTGGAACACACCTCTGCTTCATCTCATAAATTAAACATCCACAAGGAATCGAGAAGGAGAGAGTGTTGATTATTTTTTTGTCAATCAAAAAGCAGCTGGACAAAGCAAAACAGAGGTGTAGTAAAAGGCATCTGAAATATAAACCTTGCCTTCTGTAATCATAAGTTTCTCTGTTTCCAGTCTTAGCACAAAACCCACAGCATTTGACATAGTGGCTAACAGAGCAAGAAAGAAAGCTAATTCTCTCAGATTTTTTTTCAATAAGAAATTGAAGTCATTAAATTAAAAGATAAAAGAACATCTACATGCACCCAAGTATTAACCATCCGTCTTACAAAATCAGGAAAGTGGTCTAAAGTGGTTAGAAGAGATGGATTCAACGGTGTAAACATCATTATGTCTCCTTCATCTTGTTATATGATAAACAAAAAAATCATTTGACTACCCAATGTAAACATGGCCTTAGAATCATTCATTCTTTGTAGCACTTTGAAATGGCTACACAAATATGAGCACTTTGGTCTGAAATGACCCTTCAATATGGCGGCCCTGATTGTTCTCACTCTAAAGCACCCTTTGGAGACAGATTTATCCCATTTGGAAAGCAATGAAAGCATGCTCCATTTGATTGCATGTGCAAACACAGGCGCTCGAGACATGCACGAGAAAGAATTCATCATTTCCCAATGGCTGTATATTTGTCTTCAAAACTTAATAATGCTAAAAATGTTTATATTACTTTAAAATAAAGTTGTCAGTATGGGTATTTACAGCTTTTTCCGTCATTGTTGTTACTAGTGCTCTGTCTTCTCTCTTTATTTTTTGATTTTGAAGCAGGCTTGATTTAGTGTTGCTACTTTCTCCACAAACCAAGTACATGTGAGCTTTAAGTACACTGTTCGTACAGTTGGAAAACTGGGCTGCGCACATACTGGTACTCATGGCAAAACTTGTGTAATGCTCACTGAACGCACACCAAAATATAAGCTGTGTCCCGAATGTTACGCTATACACTATGCACTTATGTACAGTATGTACTTATGCACTTACACATTCAACAGCATAGTATGTGTGTGTAGTGCTGTCCCAAATGGAACACTAATGGTTTTTATACTAAGCGGAAACTCAAACCGTTTCCCAGATGACGTTTGAAGGTTGCCAAATTAGTGAAATAAATTACCAAAATACCAAATAATATCTGGCATGAGTATGACCACATTCATCATCGGGAGACGCTATAATCACTCTCGTAGGAGAATTTTACTTTCACAATCCAAAATAAATAAAGTTATCCAACATGTGCGCCCGATAGCTCCGCCCCTTTCGATACATGAGCAAAGCTGCAGTCATTGAATGTGTGAAGCATACCTGTCAACCTTCCCGTTTTTCCCAGCATTCTCCCGTATTTTACAGTTTTATCCCACTATGATCCCAAAAAGCTATGTTCCCATATTTCTCCCTTATTTTCAGTCTTCTAATAAACATTAAAGAGCCGATCCTCTCTAGATGCAACCCATTCCACCGAACCACCAGGGGCCGCCCCTTGCTCTTAAATGTGAGACTGTTCTGTGTTTTTGTGTTCAAAACACTTTGAAAACGGCAGGATTCCCTTTCTTTTTCATTACAGGTGCAGTCGCTCCTCCTATGCAATCCTCAAAACAGTCATAAAACAGTGCGTGACTGTCAGCTGACGCGCTCCATAGTGATAAATAGAAGCTGTTTCCCAAACGGATTCTGTACATGCGATTTGAAGCGTAGCGAAAGTAGATACTGGGTTTGGGTGCGTGTTTGAACGGACATATACACATACAGTAATTAATAATAGTAACATCTAAAGATGTCGATCTTGATGGTTTTTTTTTTTTTCAAACACAATTAATTTTGTCCTAAATGAGCATAAAACGTTAGGAAAGTAATCAAATGCCTTTATTATAATGTTAGATGTGTGCATTTTTAAAATGACACCTCTTTTATCTAATGTAATCAAGCAAAAAAATCTAAATAAATGAGATTCATTCGTTGCTCTTTATTTAGAATGTGTGAGTTATACAGTGAGAAAAAGATTACTGAGATTTGATAACTTAATTCTATTTCTTTATAATAGCTAATTTTAATAAGCTAAGCTATTTGTATACTATTAAATTTTCTTTTGTAAATATTCATTCATTCATTGTCTTGTCGGCTTAGTCCCTATATTAATCTGGGGTCGCCCCAGCGTAATAAACCGCCAACTTATCCAGCATTTGTTTTTACGCAGCGGATGCCCTTCCAGCCGCAACCCATCTCTGGGAAACATCCATACATTCTCATTCACACACATGCACTACGGACAATTAACCTTACCCAATTCACCTGTACCGCATATCTTTGGACTTATGGGGGAAACCGGAGCATCCGGAGGAAACCCACGCAAACACGGGGAGAACATGCAAACTCCACACAGAAATGCCAACTGACCCAGCCGAGGCTCGAACCAGCGACCTTCTTGCTGTGAGGCGAACGTGCTACCCACTACGCCACCATGGTGCCTTTTGTAAATAATAATAATAACATTTTTTATTAATTTTTTATTTACAATGAAACAGCTCCAGAAGAACATATTTAATTTGGGGATTTAATTTTTATTTTTGGGGGTGGGGTTATCCCTTACTATGGTGGGCGTATCCCTTATTTTCACATCCCAATGTTGACAGGTATGGTGTGAAGTGTCCATCATTACACACTTCATTTTACCAGTCGAATGAGTGCATCATCCGGGTAAGGTGCCCTTATTATTTTCACAAAATGGCGTAGAATAGTGCACAGTTATGTGATTTGGGACGCACCTATACTTTGTGCTCTCTCTTGTTTGGAATAACAGTAACCAATAAAAGAATCGGTCCTTGGGAGGTGAACATTCCCTTTAAAGCAAATTAGTTTACATTCCTGGGAGCATAACAGCTAATTATTAATGAGAGTCCTGCAAACGCTGTGCTAAGAAAGCAGATGCTAGTACTCAGGGAGTCTTCCCCATCAACAGTCATTAGCCTCTGGCTAATCGAAAGTCCTGTGAAAACACCAGAGTGAAAGCACTGTTAAAGTGGTTGTTCTTGTCACTCATCTTCAGCATAACATCCCAAAGGCAGAAAGATCAGTTGGTCATGTCAGCGATAAGTTTTCAATCTTGTGTGTACCTACATCTGGTATTCCCACAGCTTCTTTGCACATAGATAATGAGAAACATACACATAATAAATATGTGATTACTGAGCATACTTTCAAATGCCTTATTACCACCACTGCGGAGCTTTTAAAGTGTCTCATATATTTTTATGAATAAACCATCGCCCTGGTGAGATAATCAATGTCAAACCGTTGACAGATTCCCCCTAGCTACTTTGGTTTCCGACAAATCTCAGATGATGCTTCCTTGAAGTTCATTAAAATTGCACAAAAACTATGTATGAAATAACAATTTAAACATGTCTCCTGCCATTCTGCAATAGCGCCTATGGAAATGTTCATCATTAAAGCTAAATTTCAGTGCCCTGTACGTTTAAGAATACTTCTCACCACCTTGGCTTTAAATGGCACACAAATGAGCCCTTGGATTCCCCCGGAGAGGGGGCTACTTTTGCGGAGGTTGATCGAGGGTCTGCCCACAAGGCATATAATGTACTTGAGGGTTACAGAGGCTCTAATCACTGGAGAGACTGATGCTGGAGGAGAGATGTGTGCAGTCTCAGAGCTGATGAGATATTCACTGCCTGTATACTGCAGTGAGGGAACTCTCTGACCTAGTTGGGTATTGCCTTCAGTGCCGCTGCTAATGAGTAGAGATGTCACAGGCTGTTGCCCACATCCCAATTAGCCCTGCTTCTGCTTCAAATCAAGAAAACTCTGTTTAGCAGACAACAGAGCTGCGGTCAAAAATTCCACAAGAGGTTAAAGCAGATTAAAGAATGGAGGATATCAGAATTTCAGTGATTTACAGCGGCTGATAACAAGCAGGTAATCACAGCCGCTCTGAAACTCTCTAAAACAGCACAATGCCGAGTGTGATGTTGCTTTTATGCAACGGTTCAATAAACAAGAAATCAGTACTGTGTTGTCTAACTTACCTAAATAGACCAGGATACATTATCTGGTTTTATTTCACCAGTGAAAACTGTTCCAAATAAAGCCACTGCAAAATTAAACATTTCCAACTAGTAAGTAAACAGCAGCATTCCATGTTAATGAATTGTTCATGCTACAGTATGTCATTCAAAGCAGAAGACACAATACAGCCTTTTGTCATTTGTCTTTGGCTGAGCATAAATATTTGTGATGTGAATAAAAATTAGCGAAAAGAGGTCCATCAAATCATTTGATCTTCCCATCTCTAATAAATAGTAGTGATGATCGCCTGCTGAATGAATCAGTGTTTGAGCAAATGAGCTAAGGGAACGATTCAGTGATTTACATAAAAATTCAACCCAATAATTGGTGTAGTTTCTAACTGACCTACAAGTAAGATAACATTTAAAGGAGTCCACATTTAAATTCCCTTTAATGTCTTATATTGCAGAGCACTTTAAATGCTTCTGAATTGCCTCAAATACCTCAATTATAGTCCTGGAATATATATGCCACAATATCCTGAATTTTAAAAAAAAAGTGCAAGGGTTGTCTGTATCAACAATAATTGAATATTTTTTAACAATCTAATCAGGAATATTAAGATTTTTTTATTATTATTATTTAACCACTTTATTTTAATTTGCCAATATTACTAAAGCAAATCATTTTAATTGTCAAAAACAAAAAAAAATTTAAACGAAATACCTGATCTCTTTATAATAGAACAAACATAAGTGTTAAAGAAACTCTTAAACTTGATAAATAAAATATTACAAAGTGTGTTCAATATTCATTCATTCATTTTCTTGTCAACTTAGTCCCTTCATTAATCCGGGGTCGCCACAGGGGAATGAACCGCCAACTTCTCCAGCATTTGTTTTATGCAGCGGATGCCCTTGCAACCACAACCCATCTCTGGGAAACATCCACACACACTCATATTGTACACTACGGACAATTTGGCCAACCCCATTCACCTATACCACATGTCTTTGGACTTGTGGGGGAAACCGGAGCACCCAGAGGAAACCCACGCAACCACAGGGAGAACATGCAAACTCCACACAGAAATGCAAACTGACTGAGCCGGGGCTCGAACCAGCGACCTTCTTGCTGTGAGGTGAACGTGCTACTCATTACGCCACCGTGGCACCCGTGTGTTCAATAGTAAAGGGAAAATGCTGAACAATCAAGGCAAGGTGTCAGTAATAATGATACACTAAACCTCAAACTTTGTAAACAAAACGAATTATGACAATCAAATCTGAGCTTTCAAGTAAAGGAACCAACCATCATTATTCATATACATATTGAAACATTACAGATTATGTCGTTGGATGACTACATCACCCCATGTTAAAAACCCTTTCAGATAGAGTGCTAGTGACTGGAATGCGCAAGAAAAGAAACCAAAAAGCCACTCTGGCGACATTCTTTTTTATTTACAATCTCCTCACTGCTGCTATATGGCACTCATTTTCGCGTGTTGTTATACTGACATGAAGTAACGATGATGAAACTCAAAATTCACATGTGAAAAGTGCAAGCATATTGTTTTCGTCACCATTTCAATGTGCTTTGTGCTGGTGCTCCCCTGCTGTCTTTCTGTAACCAGGCGACCATCAACTGCATTCTCAGAGGATGACACACAGATAAACCATTTCTGTAGCTCCGATACATGTTTATGGAGAAAAATGAAAACCAGTGTTTGGGTGCGCTATGTTTGTCTGAGGTAATTAGCCTAAACAGTTACTGAAATGTATATATTCCTTACAAAGCGTAAAGCAGATTGGTAGTTGTACTTACATGAATCGCGGTGCACTCACAGCAATTTAGGTGCATCTGGAAGATTTGTGTGTGTCATTCTCTATTTGCACCGCAAGTTGCGCGTCTCCATTGGAAATGACAAACTTACACCATAAGCTTACTGTATTGGCACATTAGACACATCTTAATCAAACTATAGCACTTCATACTGAAACTTCTTACCGATTTTTTTTTATTGTTATTGACAATGGTGTACGGTCAGTAAATACCATACCATTTCTATCGCCCAGCCCTAGTGTGTTGTCGTCATTTACCAGATTCTCTGTTTCACAGATCTAATATGGTTACATGTAAACCTTTTACAGTACATTCACAAACATAACCAACATTCTGAAAACAAATTTGACTACTTTTGACAGTTGAAATTAACGAGAACTATGCTTTATACTCATATCTGACAGCATCTCTCTGAGTGAGTGCTCAGAAAACTATATTAGGAGTTAAAACTGACAAGGTTTTATAATGACTGTAGATTTTTTGTTTGTTTTTGCTGGAGTATGCAAAGCACCAGCTGTGGAGACTCCACCCCCTAATGAAAAGGAGGGGTGGAGCTGCAGCTCATTTACATTTAAAGAGATGCACACAGGTTTTTGCTGAAATTTTGGGCAATTACACCATGGATCAATAACTGAAACCTTTACAGAGACTCCTTAGACTTACATCTTGTAAAAGCAGGCAAAATAGGACCGCCTTTAATTGTTTATGCCTACATATTTATGTAGATCGAGATATCCATGTAGATGGGTGACACGGTGGTGCAGTAGGTAGGGCTGTCGCCTCACAGCTAGAAGGTCACTTGTTCCAGCCCCAGCTGGATCAGCTGACGTTTCTGTGTAGAGTTTGCATGTTCTCCCACGTGGGTTTCCTCCGGTTTCCTCCACAGTCCAAAGACATGCGGTAAATTGAATAAACTAAATTGGCCATAGTGTATATGTGGGTGTGAATGCAAGATTGTATGGGTGTTTCCCAGCGCTGGGTTGTGGCTGGAAGGGCATCCGCTGCATAAAACATATGCTGGATAAGTTGGCAGTTCATTCCGCTTTGGGGACCCCTGATTAATAAAGGGACTAAGTCATAAATAAAATGAATGAATGAATATCAATGTAGTGGATGCGTCATAATGTACAATCAGCAGATCATAATCATAAAAAAAGCCCCTTCAGATTCACGCAAGACCCTGATCGCCCTCTTTTGTGACAATCACGAGCTGACCATAAATTATCCCTCACATGTGTTTCTGCTGCATTGGCCAGCGTTCACTAATGTGCGGTTCTGCAGAGGAAGCACTGCAGTCAGCCTCTTTGTCTCCTTTGTCTCCAGCTCTGCACAAGCCTCCCTTCTCTCCTAGAGGGACCCAGAGAGAAGAACACTCACAACAAAGGCTTCTCTCCCACCCGCACACACAAACTCAACCAGAAAGCACACTAAAAGATAAACAAAGTCAACAGAGTAGCAATATGTACATATCTCCCATGCTGTTTCATGGTTTTTATCAGATACGACACACCGAGCAAAGCAGCAAACTACATTAGAATGAACACAAAATGAAATCTTGGCCATGTATTGATGTTTTCACCGAGCAATTAATTCTGATTTATCGCATTACTTGCTCAAGGATCTACAATAATCACCTGGAGAAACTCTAAATTGCCTTGTCTATTTTAAAAAGCAGTGCACATTCAATACGCCTCTTTAACTATAAATGATTTTGTTACAGCTGCATTGCGGTAACTGACGTATCGGGAAAACGACTTTATCAACGATCATAACGGATATGAGGTTACTAAAATGCAAAACTGATCCAAATATGCCAAGGTTCATAATGCGGAGAAAGAAAAAAAAAAACATCAATAAACTGTAGGTCTGTGCATTAATATGAGGAATGTGGTGCCGGGCTCTCGTATAATGGCCACTGCTCTCAGCGTGAATGTGGTTATACATTCAGACATCCAGGAAAATGATCTTTGATGATAAGCAGCTATTCACAACTATGCTCTGCGCTATTTATTTTCACCAAGATGTGGAGGTTAGATTTCATTCACTTATTCTCCATATAACTTATCTGAGGAACCGATAAGAACCGAATGCAAAGAGAGAGAGAGCAGAAACCCAAGATTTCTTTGCTTTGCAACTTCAGAGAAATACAAATAGATAAAAGAAGGTTGTACAGTTAGCCAGTGGAGACCATGACAAAAGCACAAACTCTCTTCCATCTCTGCTGATGCATTATGGGGATATCCTACAGTGTCCTTTGTTCAAGAGCTGTGGGTTAGTATATATGTTTTCTCTATGTACTGTACAGACTGTCTATTGTTAGACATTTGTATCAACAACAAATGTGTACAGTGTGTTTCCATAGGTGAGTAAAATGATTTTGTAATTATATATATTTTTATTTATGTGTGTCATTGACGTGTGACAACTGTTCACACTTTCATTTGAAGGGGTGGTCCACTCATTCATTCATTCATTCATTCATTCATTTTCTTTTCGGCTTAGTCCCTTTATTAATCCGGGGTCACCACAGCCGAATGAACCGCCAACTTATCCAGCATTTGTTTTACAGCGGATGCCCTTCCAGCCGCAACCCATCTCTGGGAAACATCCATACATTCTTATTCACACACATACACTACGGACAATTAACCTTACCCAATTCACCTGTACTGCATATCTTTGGACTGTGGGGGAAACCGGAGCACCCGGAGGAAACCCACGCGAACACGGGAAGAACATGCAAACTCCACACAGAAATGCCAACTGACCCAGCCAAGGCTCGAACCAGCGACCTTCTTGCTGTGAGGCGACAGCACTACCTACTGCGTCAACACGGACAAAAAAACTGACTGATAACTTGCAGTAACCACATGCTGAATTAAATAGCTAGTGAAACAGGAATCAACTGGAGCATGATTAAGTCAGCTGATATGACACGCCATCAACACAAAAGGTAAACAAGCACACGCCCTTGCACACGACCACACATAAGGCATGACACATAACATACAGAAAGAACACACAAACCCATAAACCGTGACAAAGATGCTCAAAGTTCAATGCAAAGGGAGACATTGGTTTTTACAGTGCTAGCTTAGCAAAGCCTACAGCAAACGAAGTTTGGGGACTATTAAAAAATACACCTGGGTTAATGATGTCATAAACCCTTCAGGTTACTTGCATATGCCACACGCAGCAAAGGGGCATGGCCAGAGGCACTGTAATGTTATAGCAGAGAAAGCTAAAATGCCGTCCAACCACCGCTTTTCCCCAGAGCTTGTTCTGTTTCTGTATTTGAGCTTCCAAAGGACACGACACAAAGAGAGAAGTGCTTACAATATAACTTGAGTAATGTTCCACAGAATTATAAAAAAATATATAGCTGCCTTTGAGAAAGGTCATTTACAGTTTCACTGACTTACAGTATTTACAGAGCAGAGGTGTGATGTTGTCATTATGTTAGCTGACCAATCAGAGCCTCTAGAGGGCAGGCTTTCGGAGGAACTAGGAAATATGAAATATGCGTTTTCATGTTAGCTGAGTAGCTGTATATAATTAAAGTTATATGAAAATATATCTATATTTTTTACAAATGAAGCATGAGCACACATTGCTTTGCATCTAATAAACACAACCAAGCCTTAAAAATACACTCTGTACAACCCCTTTACATTTTAGTCAAGCTCTTAAAAATGTAGACTTATTATACTTTTCACATTTGTATATTTTACCTTCAACAGTGCATAACATAATTAAAAGATTAAAAAAATCAAGAAGAATTTTAGTGCATAAAGGATAAGGACACAAACCTAAGCTAAACTACAGTGATCTGCAGTTCCTCAGGCAGCACTGCATCAAGAATCACCATTAATTTATAAGCAATATCACCACACAGGCTCAGAACTACTTTAGCAAACCTTTGACAAGTACAACAATATGCAGTACATACACAAATGCCAGTTAAAACTGTACTGTGGGGAAGTTTTATGTTTATGTTGTATGTTAACAGTGTCCAGAAGTGCCGTCGACTTCTCTGGGCTCGGAAGCATCTTGGATGGATCATCATACAGTGGAAATGTGTACTGTGGTCAAATGAATCAGTATTTCATGTATTTATTAGGAGAAATGGACGTCAAAACCACATTCTGCACACATTACAAAGTCCTGGCTGCAGAGAAAGGATACAGTTAGTTGGCCTACCTGCAGTCCTGACCTGTCTCCATTAGAGAATGTGTGGTGCATTTTGAAGTGCAAAATGCGACAACAAAAACCCTGTACTGTTGCCCACCTTAAGATGTGTTTGCAAGGAAAATGAGGCAAAATTATGAAACACTTCATCACTTGCTGTCTTCAGTCCTTAAATATCTTTTAAGTGTTGTTAAAAGAAATGGCAACATTACAAAGTGGTAAATGCTTTACTGTTCCAACTTTTTTTGAAATGTGTTGCTAGAACCAAAATTGGAATACATGTTTATTTAAAGTAAATTTGAGTTAAAATTAAATCTAGAAATCACTTATTTCTTTTTTATTTGCATTTTCCATACTATCACAAATTTTTCAGATTTTTGGTTGTATATATAAATACGTGTTTTTTAAGATAAATATATTTTTTTAAACATCATATTTTTACATAAAAAACATTAAAAGCTTCACTTATCTTGCATTTTATATGCTTTACATGTATAAAACTACTTATTTCCAATTGAATCCAGACACCAAAATGGGTTGCCTCATCTTTGTGGGAAAAAAAAGAATAGTTGTGACAAAAATACCATATTTCATTTTCAATATATTAACATCCCCACCTATCAGCGTAATCCATCTTTTTTCATACATGTTGATTGTGCACAAAAAAGCAACATCCATCGATCATGTGATAAATCATTTCCCAGGATCGTGAGTTCTGTGCAACCACATTTATTCTTCCTCTGTGTGCTGCGTAGAGTCTGTGTAAATTACATGTATTCATTTGTAATGAGATCACACAGAGGAGTCCTTGCATTAAGGCTTAGCTTTTGCATTTAATATTCGAAAATTACACTCTCGGCTCACGCTGCAATGCTCTAGGGATGTTTTTTTCTCTTGCCGTCACCTTCCTCCACTCTCTTTTTTATAAGAAGCATTTTCTTACACTCTGTACTGGGTCTCGCCATCTCTTCAAAGGCCCTGATTGTCATTAGCAGAGTCTGGGTTATGAATATTACATCTGCGGCATGAGGCAGAGTCGTGCTGCATAACCTGCCTCGACAACCACATCAAATATTTAACTAGGTGACTGCAGGCATTCTTGTGGGCATCTTTCTGAAGAGAAGGCACTCCAGGTGAATAGGGTAAACAAAAACCTAATAGTTATTAGGAGATTGATTACATTAAGAATTGCAAAAAAATCATTCATTCTCCTTTGGCTTAGTCTCTTATTTATGAAGGGACAGCAGAATTAAGAATTTTAAAATATTATAATTAAATATGCAAGTAAGATTTTGTTTAGCTAAATGTTAGCTAATTTGCACACATTTGTGTCAAAAAGAAATCAGAACAGCAGATAAAGTCAGGTTTAGATTTCTTGTTTATTTATTTATTTATTTAAATCATTTTTTGACATTAAAGTCAAAGGTTGTTGTGTAATTCTTCTTAAATCACTCTATAAATCAGAAATACTCAGAATAAGGATTCTTTATGAATAAAATTGTGAAGTTTGGTGTGTGTGTAAATGCTGTTGAAGTGGCTCAGGCTCATTGGCTCACTGTGAATACGTGCCCCAGTATGCATTTCTGGAGCATGAATTATGTAGCCAGAGGTACATATGGCTGCATTTCGTCTTTTAAATGAATGCTATGGGGTGGTATTATGCTGCAGACGGCTTCTGTTTCTTTTTGTTCTACCAGCTGTTTGCTTACTTCTATGTGGACAGCTTTTCCGTGGTGTCGGATGGTCGGTTGGTCAGTCAGTCAGTCAGTCGACAGTGGCCTCTGGTGGATTTATGCAAAAAGAGCAGATGCGAAAGGCATTCCCAAGAGGAATTTGAGATCTCAAAAAGTGTACACAGCGACCTCTAGTAGATTTGCGAAAACAAAAAATATATTTAAAAAAAGTACATCCTGAGATGTATTTCACTCTCTCCAGAAATGTATAAAAGGGAACAAATCCATAATGAGCCTGGGTGGATTTATGGCATCATTTAGACAAAACAGTCTTTAAAAATATGCTATATAATTGAAATGCACAGACACAGACTGCAAAGTGCGACAAATTAAACACTTAAAAGTACATATTGGATGTTTTCTTTACATTTGACAGCATATTTAAAAATTAAGTTAATGTTTTTAAAACTAAAAGTTAATTATTTAAAATTACATAAAAACAATTTACATTGTAAATATAAAATCATTACAAATGTGTGAAACAAAGTCCATTTTCAGTAACAGAAAAACACAAAATAGTTCTATGACAAAATCAACACAGGCTCATTGTGAAAACATCCCACGAACGTTTCTGGAGACCACACATTACGTGGTCTGAGGTACATACAGTATGGCTGCGTTTCATTTTTTCAAACGCACGCTATGGGGCGGTGTGATGCCGTTTCTTTTCGCGCTTACCAGCCGACCGCTCGCCTCGTGTGGACCACTTTCCCGCTGCAAACCAGTTTGTCCCGTTAGCGTGCCGTGTTCGTCGGCGGACTCAAGACGCAGAGAGGATTTGACCATGATGACGGGGTTTGAGTCTGGTGAGGAGTGCTTTCAGAAAGCAGGTAAGACAAAAACAGAATCCAAATGATGAAATAAACCAGTAAATAAGAGGGTGAGATTGTGGTAAAGTCTGAAAATGTGGAAAAAATGAGACAAGGGTGTTTAATTGATTCTGAATTGCTTTCTTGAAAGATGTTGGTTGGGTTTAGGGAAGTGTGTGGGTGGGTAAATCAATAAAATTTTGGTTGGGTTAAGGGAAGGGGGAGGGTGGGTCAGTCGATTGGATGGTCAGTCAGTCATTCAGTCAGCCAGCCAAACAGTCAGCCGACAGCGGCCTCTGGTGGGTTTATGCGAGAACAGCAGGCGTGAACGGCACTTGCAAGAGACATTTGAGATCTCAAAAAGCATCCGCAGCGCCCTCTCGTGGATTTGTGAAAACAAAAAGTGCAAAAAGACATACCTCACGGGACGTATTCCACGGCCTCCAGAAATGTACTCAGAACTACATTCTCAGAATGAGCCTGGGTTGGACAAAATAGTTCTGCTGATATCGATGGCCATTTGCTTTTCCCAAAATAAAATGCAACATTCACATTTTACATTTTTGACACATTTGAGAGAGAGAGAGAGAGAGAGAGAGAGAGAGAGAGAGAGAGAGAGAGCATGGCTTGTGTTTGTGGGGGTCGAGGGTTTAAGTTGTTCATCATTTACATGGAAGTGCTGATCCTGACAGCCGCCGCCACCTCATCATACCACTTAGGGAAATGAAAAGAAGGAGACAGAGAGAAATGGTGGCAGAAGGTTAGGGGGACGTAGAGGAGGGTGGAGCGGAGGGGTGAGTTTTAATCAACTTGCCGTATCAAGCTTGCTTATGCAAACGGGTCCCGGTGTGGATGAGATGCAGCTGATAGCCTTGACAAAATGTCAAACACTGATGAGATAAAGCGATAGTTGAGATGTGAGGGGAGATGTTTGCATTTCTGCTGTAAATGAACGTTCAGGCAGGGTAATCATGTATGAATCAGGATACATGAACCGGGCTTGTATTTGATTATTAATAGAAGCAAGCATTCAGTATTACAGTCAGGTAACAGCCATTGTTTTTCTCTTCTTTAGTGGACATACAATATATTACACTATTGGTCAAACATTTGGAATGACAGCGTTTTTAACATTTTCAAAAGAAACCATCAATCGAGCATTGTGTTAGTCAAGGCAGGTCATCAGTCAAGCTGATGGTCAGCTGTTCATGGCATGTAACAATCCGGTTCTGACATCTATCAAAGCAGACTCTATCCATACATCTGGTCTCTCTTCGGTGCTTGGCTGCATGCCAAGTCAAACTCAATATGCTTGTCAAGGCTACCTTTAATGGTAACACTTTATTTCAATGGTCCATTTGAGTATTAGTAGACTGTCTGCTTAATATTTTTTGATACAGACATTCAACAGACAATTAACTGACTATGAGAAACTTTGCAAGTACATGTCAACTTACACTAACCCTAGACCTAACCCCAACCTACTTATAATCTAATGAGAATTAGTTGCAATGTAACTTAATTCAACAAACTGACCATCAAAATAAAGTGTGACCCCTTTAATTAATCCAAATTTCATTTGAAAATAGCAATGTTGTGAAATATTACTACAATTCAATGTATGTAATAAAAAAATGATCCCTTAGATTCAAAGCTGAATTTTCAGCACTAATCGTCCATCAAGTGTCACTATCATTGCTAAAGTGAACTCTGGACAAGTACTCTGTCCACACAACATGCTGCTCAGGAAATCACAGTCGACTTTTGATTCTTTCTGCTGGTAAGAGGTTAGGTTTGCCCATTGGGGGGACATGTACTGTACACTACTGCATAAATTGAGGCCAAAAATATATTAATGATGCAGTTTTTATTTATTACTGACACTTTTAATGAAACATTTTAATGAGAAATCAGTATGTTCCACTGAAAAAAGTGATCAGAAAAATATTTGTGACAGTTATAATGGCCTCATGACAATCATGTTTATGACAGATTTATTTCAAGTTATGTTGTCTTGGTAGTATCAAGTTGTCATGAAAAGGACAGGTTATGTTATCTCGATAATTTAAAGTTTAAAATGCATTTGTTTTGTTAAGGTTAGACCTGGCATTCACACTACTCTGGCATCTTCGACCTGTAAAAATAGTGTTCAAAAACACTAAAGAAAACTGGCATTGCATTTCAATATAGACTAAAACACAAATATTTGAAAATATAGGCATATCTATCCACATTTGCTCTCTGACTGGTCTTCTGAACTATTGGGTATTGTTCTCTGATTGGTTATGCCCCTTTCATATGACTATTATGCAGCAAAATATAGTCACATGCCATGCGGTTCTGTATACAGGGTTCATAAACATTTTTACTACTAAAATTCAATGACTTTTCCAAGACTTTTCCAGGACTTTTAGGTAAAATTTCATGACCTAATGTTTCATGTAACGTCTACATTTAAATGTTAAATAATGTTTCGATGCATGTTCAAAGTTATTAAAGCATACCATAAAACATGCAAAAATCTATTTAGTTTAAATTAATCTTTATATCTATGCAAAATGTATTTAGATAATGTTCACACAGCACTAATAATTTGAGAGCATGTTTTTGACCATGGACGGAAAAGAAAATAAGACAACAAACTTATATATTTAAGAATATAGACATTTCTTAAACTTATTTCCACGACTTTTCCAAACTTCGTGGGTTTTTCAGTTTTTCCAAAACTTTTCCAGGCCTGGAAAATGTTATGTCAAAATTCCATGACTTTTTTTCAGGTTTTTCATGACCATATGAACCCTGTGTATAGTGTGGATGGGGATTGTTTTCTGAAGCTCAATAAAAACGCTAGTCCTGACGAGAAGCGCTTTCAGTCTAAAACGTTCTTTAAAAACAAAAAAGCACTAGTCTAATAACATCTGAATTTCCTCACATTATCCTGTCCTTCAGTGATTTTTTTGTGTGGACATCCAGCCTTTTAGTGACTTAAATGATAAAATATCAAAAAATAACAGATTTACAACAACCAGCTTCTTTTGCAAAGGGGTCTAAGTCATATTGTGCTTGTCCACTCTTGACCAATTCAAAGGGAGGTAGTTCAAAATGCATGCAATTGGATTGCTATCATAGTCTAAATGCTCATGGTGGTTAAATATGTTCAAACAGCCACAAAAGAGGTATTCGAACTTAATTATTCATACTTCACTGCGTTAAACCATCCCTGTCAACATTGGGATGTAAAAATAAGGGATATGCCCACCATAATAAGGGATAACGCCCCCCCCAACAGAGGTGTCACTTTAAAATTGCACACATCTAACGTTATAATAAAAGCATTGCTTTCCTAATTTTTATGCTCATTTAGGAAAAAAATGTTGTGTTTGGGAAAAAACCCACTCAGATCGACATCTTTAGATGTTATTATTATTAATTATGTGTATATGTCAGTATTCAAACACGCACCCAAAACCCAGGCTTTCGCAGCACTTTAAATCGCGTGTGCAGAATCCGTTTGGGAAACGGAGTGTGTCAGATGACAGTCAAGCACCGCTGACTGTTTTGAGGATTGCACAGGAGGAGCGACAACACCTGTAATAAAAAGGAAAGGGAATCCCGCCGTTTTTATCATTATTTCAAAATGTTTTAATGCCTAAATAAAACGAAAGCACAGAAAAGACTCGCTTTTAAGAGCAAGGGGCAGCAGCCCCTGGTGGTTCGGCAGTATTGGTTGCGTATGGGGAGGATCGGCTCTTTAATGTTTATTGTCACCCTTCAGAGAAAGACTGAAAATACGGGAGAAATACGGGAAAATACCTTTACGGGATAATAGCGGGATATAACTGTAAAATACGGAAGAATCCCGGGAAAAACGGGATGGTTGACAGGTATGCGTTAAACCAAAGTTGAAATCAAAGTTTTCACCCACTATTTTCTTTTTATCGGTTTTCTCTCCTACTAGCTCATTGAGACTTATTAATAGCATGACTTGCTTCTGTCAGATGATCAAGTTAAAAGGAACAATCACAAATAATGCACTAATGTGATTGTTACACCATGTAGAAGGTTGTTGTTACAGTATATGCAAACTGCATGTTCGTGTTTGATACTGTCATTCTTTTTTTTGTTCATTCATGCATTCAAAATCCATCATGGTTTTTAGACTGAGTCAAAACAAGCTACATTTTTTGAAAGTTACACTATTTGAAGTAGGTTAGAGCATGGAGGAACTGGAAAATACACACAAATACACTCCACCAGGAATACATTATGAATCTGTGATGTGCTGCTTTGGTGCTCTAGTTAGAAAAAAAGATAAAGAAACTACTACACAAACTACATGCACGAGCGATATCTACAGTATATTAAAGTCTGCTTTATCGCATGCACTCACACTGTGCCCGAAAAAAGAAAAAGCATAACACATTAAAAGGCAAATAAATTGGGTCAAACTCAAAAGAGGAAGGCAAAAAAATGAAAGTGGAAGCATGGCAAGGGATACAATTGAATTTCTGTGTAGTTGAGAACTTTGGTGAATCTCATTAATTATTTTAATATTTTATAGTCGTTTATTCGCTTGCCTTTTAAACTTAAGGAATGAAGTCCAGTGAAATAGCTGAACAAAACAGTTTTAGCAGTGGCTCTTAAATTGAATAGAAATACGTCGAATATGCAGATCTCTATAGTGTCAGGAGTCACTGCTACTGTTTCCCTGAGCTAGTTAATATGCCAGGTATTGTTATGGTTGTAAAAGTGGTTGAATCTGTCAGCTAGATGATGGTTAAGTTGCTTCTCTCTGCACTCATATTATATTAGGTCTGCGTCTGCTCTCTTTGATCTCTCAATCTACATTCTGGGCTTTTCACCCAGAAGAGGAAGAAAAAGAAAAAAAATCAACATATGGAACTGTTTATAACGCCAAGTCTGTCAAACCCAGTCAAATTGCTATTTTATATTCTAATAGTATTTCAAAGCCAAATTGATTGCTGCTTTTTTAATGACTTATTTTAGATCAATGTGTTCTTATATTTATTTATCGTTTCATTTAGTCAATACAGACATAAAACTGTCCTACATTTTCCATGTTCTCTGTGATTCTCGGAATGAACATGCATTTTTTTTCTGCTGTTTCTTTCAGAAGCAGCCCCTTTGTATCTGAACTGAACAACACTGAGGTCAGATCCAGTCAAATATAGTTGTTAACTGCTCCATCCTTTAAAATAAGCCTGTTTATGGAAGGTTCTGTGCTGAAATTTGCCAAATAAGGGAGTGATTGGGGTAAAAAAAAATATATATATATTTGAAATGATCATTTTACACAGTTACATTAAGAAACTTTTATACCAAAATATACGCTCCAGGAGAAAAATTTGAAACAGTTATTATCAGAATGTATTAGTGCTCAAAAGTTAATAATGATTATTATCAATGCTGTATTTTGCTGCACAACATTCTTTTTTTATCATTCTTTGATGAATAATTAAAGCATTTACTTGTATCTTGTTGTTAAGAAAGAAGCACTCTTAAGTTTTATTTTTTTGTTTGATTTATTTAATTGAATTGTTTAATTTGTTTCTTTCTCATTCATTTCTTATTATGTTCATTGGTTTCTGTCGTAAAGGGCCACGAAACACCAAAACACATTTTTTGAGCTGTTGACAGTCATATATGTGTCCCACGCTGCTATAAACACTATTAGGACACATATAATTGACTAAAAAGTGAAAATTGGTTGTTTTTGCGTTATTTCGAGCAAATTCGTTCTTCCGGTTTGAAACGAATTTTTGAGGCTGCGTCACGCCGATGAGATCTATGCATGTGCTCCAGTGTGCACAGTGGACGCCTGTTCAAAGTTCAAAGGGGACCCCTGTGGGGTCAGAGCTTGTGTTAAAGCTTAAGCAGGAGAGAAGAAAAGGTTGGAAATGTAGGTGAGTGAGAAGGGTTCTGCG
>CAIGQQ010034734.1:3361342-3376216 GCA_903798035.1 Danio albolineatus | reverse complement strand
AAAAAGTTTTATTTGTTTTATTTCGGCTAGAATAAAAGCAGTTTTTAATTTGTTAAGAACCATTTTAAGGTCAAAATTCTTAGCCCCTTTAAGCTAATTGTTTTTTCAATAGTCTACAGAACAAACCATCGTTATACAATAACTTGCCTAATTACCCTAACCTGCCTAGTTAACCTACTGTAATTAATCTAGTTAAGCCTTTAAATGTCACTTTAAGCTGTATAGAAGTGTCTTGAAAAATATCTAGTAAAATATTATTTACTGTCATCATGGCAAAGATAAAATAAATCTGTGTTTAGAAATAAGTTATTAAACTATTATGTTTAGAAATGTGTCCGTTAAACAGAAATTGGGGAAAAACAGAGGGGGCTAATAATTCAGGGGGCTAATAATTCACTGTATATAGACATAACTGTATATACACAGTTGAAGTCAGAATTATTAGTGAACTCTTTGTATAAATATAATATAATATTATTTATTTTAATAGTTTTTAAAATGCATTATTAAATTTAATATACTGAGTTGGTGATATCCATTTGAAATAACATATTTTTATCATTGCTGACATGCAAAATGGATTTGTTCAGAATCTTTTTGAGGAAACCATAATGTTTATGTTTTCAGGATGATTTAATAACTGGAATAGGTTGTATAACATTATAGATGTCTTTACTGACACTTTTTTGCGCAACCAAAATATAATAAAATAATAAATGAGCAATATCGCACGAGTAGCACTGTGATATGGTTGTATGCGTTTAAGCACGAGGTGACAGGTACTCACAAGACTGCTATATAACCATAATGCACTGCTAACAGCTTTATGGCTTTGAGTTAAGTGTTTAAATTAAACATAAAAACAACCAAGGAACTTCTCAAAAACCCACAATTGATAATTTTAACAGCTCAGCAAAAGTCCTTGCTAATTAAAAGCTTTACTTTATAACTAGCATTTGAATTATTCATTGCATTATATAATGTCTTTTTTATGCTGACAAAATAGAGGATATCTTACTCGCAGATCAAGATTATATAGTCAAACAGCATAAAATAACATTAATTTAGAGTTTTAAAAAAACTAAGCAAACGATAGATTATTTATTCATTCATTTTTTTTTTGCTTAGTTGCTTTATAAATCTGGGGTCGCCACAGCGGAATAAGCTGCCAATTTATCCAGCATATCACATTCACACACACATTACAGACAATTTAGCTCATGCAATTCACCTATAGCGCATGTCGTTGGGCTTTGGAAACCGGAGCACCCGGAGGAAACCCACACGAACACAGGGAGAACATGCAAACTCCAAATAGAAATGCCAATTGACCCAGCCTAGGCTTGAACCAGCGACTTTTGACCACAGTCAAAAAGATTTTCACTGTTTTCATACATACATAAAAAATACCCTAAAATAATAGTATAGGAAATAATTTAATAGAATAGAATAGAATAGAATAGAATAGAATAATTGACTCTTAAGCTTTCAAGGTTTTTAAAAAATTCTGATTGTTATCCCTTTTCAACACCTGCCACCAAACCAAGGAGAGAATAACAAGTGTCCCCACTCAATGATGCATTTTGGCTGCAGAAAACCGACAAACACCCAGCCTCCATAGATCCTCCGATGATTAGCTTATGTAAATGTCATAGAGAAAATTCACAGTGGACTCAAAACACACATGTACTAACAGAGGGGGAGCACCTGCCTGTCGCGGCTGTCCCACAAATGAGGTTTAATTGCTTTACAGGCAGACACCTGCACTGCTTCCTAATGTTGCCAGACATTAAGATCATCATTATCACTGGGAAACATATTAATGGTCCCAAGACAAATAGCCTAGAGAAATTGCTTTGGCCAATTGGTCCTTTTATATGATACTCTATACAGAAGTACATGGTCAATTATCTTGGTAATTGCTTTTTTTTCCTACTAAATAATAATAAAAAATAATTTGTGATCAGTTATCATAGTTCAAATTAGCTGACAACATTTTGCAGTATATGAACTACTACGACGTGCCGATATATTTAATAATACAATATAACATGACGAACAAGAATTATATTTATATATCCTGTCTATTGTATATTTATATATTTTGTCACATACATAGGCATTACAAAATAAACTTTTATTTTTGTTTTAATGACTTTTATAAATATTTAGACTTTGTATTTGCAGTGGTATATTGATTAAAATTAAAATTCATTAAAAGCACAGAAAGCTTGAAGACTTAATAGGCTATATATTTGTTGCACTTAAATTTAAGTTTCAAAGTGTTTTCAATTTGACATTATTGCTTATTAATGTTACTTAACCTGCAATTTTTATGCTTTATCTTTTGAAGTTAGGTATACTGTATATTGAAGAACATTCATTCATTTTCTTTTCAGCATAGTCCCTTTATTAATCCAGGGTCACCAGAGCGGAATGAACCGCCAACTTATCCAGCATTTGTTTTACGCAGCGGATGCCTTTCCAGCCGCAACCCATCACTGGGAAACATCCACACATTCTCATTCACACACACTACGGACAATTTAGCTTACCCAATTTACCTGTACCACATGTCTTTGGACTTGTGGGGGAAACCAGAGCACCCAGAGGAAACCCACGCCAACATGGGGAGAACATGCAAACTCCTGAAGAACAGTATTTTTTACGATAGATTTCTGGCAACCACAGTTGCCAGTTTTTTTACTGTGAATTTTACAGTTCTCTTAAGAATACTGTAAACTGAAAAACATTTGTAATGTATTTTTAGCAGTAGAATTCTGGCAACCACAGCCAGTCAGTTTTTTACTGTGAATTTTACAGTTCTCTTAAGAATACTGTAAATTAAAAAACATTTCTACTTTATTTTTAACAGTAGATTTCTGGCAACCACAGCTGCTAGTTTATACAGTGAATTTTACAATTCTCTTTCATATACCGTAAACTGAAAAAAACATTTGTACCGTATTTTTAATGGTAAATTTCTATCAACAACAGTTTACAGTTTTATCCTATCAATTTTACAGTTATTACCGTAAACTTGAGAGCATATGTACTGTATTTTTTACTGTAAATTTTACGGGATTTTTTTTTACAGTGTATTTATGTTCATAAATAACAATTTTCACATATTAATCTGACCTACACAACACGCCTGAGATATTGATTGATGATGTTCAAATTATTTATATTATTTATTAAGACTTTTCATTAAGGTTATATTTGTTAACATCAGTTAATTATACCACAGTGATGATGGAAACTTGTAAAGAATTTGTTAATCTTATGTGATGTTAGTTTCTTATATTAGTTAGTTATAATGTTCAATAACTCATTATAATCAAATGTAACAGTTTTATAAAATGGAACTATTGATGCAGATGCATTTAGGAAACTTTAATATAACTTTAGTAACAAATTTAGCTATTTCTTCTGTTGATGTTTGTTAAAGCATTAATTAACTTTATTAATGAGGCCTTATTGTAAAATGCACTTATAAACCTAGCATTTTAGAATCCTCTTGCAACTGAATTAGTTCGTAACATTTGTTTAATTTCTACATTTATATACAATGAAGCAATACACACAAAAAAATTACTCTTAAAATAATCCAGTTCATGTAAACATTTGACAATTATTACAGCAAGTAAACTTGAAATCGTTAAACAGTACACTTAGAACTATGACAAATACACACATTTCTGCTGTATTTAGTATTTTCAGCCTGTAAATCTCAAGCTCACTCCACTACATTCACCAAAAGCGATCATAAAAATCATTAGACCATATCACAACACACAGTGAGTGTTGCAATTCCCCAGCACTTTCACACGCACTGCTGGGTTAAAAGAATTTTAACACTCAGAACTTCCAGTAAGCTGTGAAAAAAAAAAAAAAAACCTCCGGCCTGATTTCTGTCCAATCTCCTGGCGTCCTCTTACAGTGCAGCAGATTAAGCAGTTGGTTTGAGGCTGTGCCTGTTGGCTGTTGTACTGAGAGAAATCAATAAGGATCAGTGCTGTTAGCTTATAGGCCAGCTAATCCTTATCTCAACAAGCGCATCCTTCAGCTTGCTTCTCCACCAACTCCTAACAATCACGAGTCCACCCAAATGAATGAACGAGCAAATGGAAGTGACTGTGGCCTTTAGGCAAGCAGGGCCTGGTATTGATCCAGTACAGTTTCTAGAAAACACAGCTGGGTATCAGAGGACATAATCCAAAGGGCATCTACACTAGTATTCAGTCCAGATCCAGCAATTTGTGGGATGAGGAACTAGATCAAAGACCCCGGCATCATATTAATAGCATTAAGGGTCAGCGGAGGACAATAAACAAAAGCAAACAGGTTCGATAGAGCAAAGAGGAGCAAGTTTAAGTCCGATAAAATAAATACTGTTTCCATCAACAATACTTTAATAATTACATTATTATATGCTGCGTCCCAATTCGCATATATACGTCCTAAACAGAATGTGAAAATAGAATTAGTATGTCCCAAATCGTAGTATGTTGAAAAGAGTATGCCAAAAATTCCCGGATGGTTTACTATTTCTGGTCAAAATTTTAAGTGCAAAAGCGTCCATACTCTAACCGTTAATATTGCCCACAGTACATTGCACGTTGGACGTGAATTCAGTTAGAACTACAAAACCGGATGAAAAGTGTAAACAAACTACAAACATGATGGACGCGCGAGACCAACCGTCAAGAAGAGAGGCTTCGGTAAAGATGTTTGTATGACTGTTAGTTAATATCTAGCCCGCTGGAGAATATTTAACTCGCATTGTCTATGTTATATTTCTTCTGCAACAACAATACTGAACTTATATAAAGTCATGTTTGGACACCTGAGGAGATTTCTCTGCATGAAAGACTCGCAAATGGGAGATAATCCTGCTTCTGCTTCTCCAATAAGGTAGGAAATTAAACACGACAGAAAAATGGATGATTGACAGGGCTCTTAACTAAGCAACACAACGATCTGTTAATAAGGAAATAGATTTACAGTAATAGATTTCTCTCGTTTAAATATATAACATTAATTTAAGAGAGGTTAAAATGTTGACATTTCCTATTAAGTATTAGCGGCTGATCTTGGTGGGCACACGTTGCTTTCCTGATATTGTATGTATTTGACTCGTGTCTGATATTACGTACAGATGATATTTTGTTTTTTTACAAGTATTTAGTCTTTTTTCTCTGAGAAACATAATTGATTAATTAATCATTGTAATCATCAACCATCAGTATCAGTCTTTCTTCATATTATTGCCAATATGCCGACAAATATTGGTCAATAGATCCCTACGATATATATCATTTTCAAAAATATGTTTGCACCTACAAGTTATTTTCTTTAAATTGCATGAAGTGAAGATGCTACATTTAAAAATTATATTCAAACAAAATGATCAATAAGCAATTCATTCATTCATTTTCTTTTCGGCTTAGTCCCTTTATTAATCTTTATTAATGAACCGCCAACTTATCCAGCATATGTTTTACACAGCAGATGCCCTTCCAGCTGCAACCCATCACTGGGAAACACCACACACTCTCATTCACACACATACGAACAATTTAGCTCTCCCAATTCACCTATAGCGCATGTCTTTAGAAATCGGAGCACCCAGAGGAAACCCATGCGAACATGAGGAGAACATGCAAACGCCACATAGAAATGCCAACTGACCCAGCCGAGGCTGGAAACAGCGACCTTCTTGCTGTGAGGCGACAGCGCTACCCACTGTGCCACCATGCTGCCCCAATAAACAATTTGGTACACAATATCCTACACAATTCACACAAGCACAGAATTAGAATTCTCCTCGCTCTTATAGGACACGCAGACCCACACACTGAGACTCTGAGGAATTGTCCTTTTCTGCTGTCCCTCCACGTTCATCTCTGTGTAGTGTACTAGGATAGAAAATGGTGTCCAGTGGGGTGTGAAATTTGGCTTGTGAAAAGATGAGGTTGAGATAAGGGCCCCAGATCTAGAGGCTGATGGAAGGTGCTCTTGGAAGATAGGACTTAATTTAGAGATGGGATACAGAGGCGAGTGAGGGGAAAAGTCGAGTGGAGGAAAACAAAGTCTGATGGACCCAGTGTGACTGGGATTTTTCAAACCCTGTCCACTCGGTGCTCCAGGTTTGAGCACCTTGTTTAATGTAACCCATTTGTCTCAGCAGGTAAGGACCTGCCACAGCTTCCTCTCGGGCCGTCCAACAACACCTCTATTTGCTATGCAAGACAGGTCATCGCCGTTCTCCCAGGAGACCGGGGCAGGGAACAAGACGGAAGATTGAAGAGCCGGGGAAGTGAGGAAAACAGCAAGTGAGGGTGAGAGAAGTGGGAGGGACGGGAAATATGAAAGTTCTCTGTACCTATTTGTACCATGTCGACACTATGTATTACCTCGCCGAAATAGATTCTAATGCCACTGAGAGACTGAGGACTTAATCTGCTGTCAATTTGATACAGCAAGGGGGCCCTCGCCCTCATTTTTTAACCCCACATCCCGCTGAGCTGCGAGAGTTAATAGCCTCCCAGCAGCAGGAGCCCAGACAGGGGTGAGGAAAGAACGGGACAGGAGGCGAATGAAGAAAGATGGAGGAAAAGACTCGCTTGGTCATTATGCATCCTCTGTAGCTTCCAGGGATCATCTTTGCACATATTTTGACATTGTTCTGTGGAGTCATCGATCAGGACTTGGAACGCTCAGAGTTGTACCGATGCCTCTGAACGGGTGAAGTTTCAGGAGAATACAAGAGAGGATGGTGATTGAAGATGATGATCAAGACCATTCCGGGTCACTTTTAATCAAGCTCCTGCCCCATACTGTGCCTGCATGACACTGATGATGATGATGACGATGGTGTTGACGATTATGATGATGTTGATGATGATGCCCACCACTGGGGAAGTCTCTCCCTTTGGGCGGCATGCTGACAATTTCTGAATGCCCAGGAACGGTCAATCAAACCTGACAACTGAGTTCCTGTCTCGCACAGATGGCTTTGTGCCATATACACGGTTCAATCCCCAGTGCTCCAAATTAAAAACCAGAACCTCTCAGCTCTGCTTGATGGGATTGAGAGCTTTGAAAACACCCTTAAGGTGATAGTGGATTGGTCTGTTCAATCTCTCTCTCTCACACACACACACAAACAGCTGGGCACGGTGGTACTGCAATAAAGTCATCAAAAGCCCCCTGAAGTCCTATTCATAATTAAAGTTTTTATTAACAGCTGTCGTGGGTATGGGAAGGCCAACGGGTACTTGGTTGACCTTTCCGAAAGTGATTCCCTGAGTTATGTTCTGTAATCAAAAGTGG
Organism: Danio albolineatus; assembly: GCA_903798035.1. Lineage (NCBI taxonomy): Eukaryota > Metazoa > Chordata > Actinopteri > Cypriniformes > Danionidae > Danio > Danio albolineatus. The sequence goes on along the minus strand of CAIGQQ010034734.1, from coordinate 3,368,878 downwards.
ATCACAAATCAACAAAAATGAAGGTTACACCTCTCACAAACACATTGGGTTTTGTGCCATGTTGTTAGTTTTAAATGGGCTCTTGAGCTCAATCTGTGAGACTGCTTGTTTGAAAGTGCCCCGTTTGACCCGATGAAACCTTGAGAAAAAAACTTGACAAAAAAGGAATTTCACGTTTAGGGTCTGTTTGAACGGCACTATTTTAAACAAAGACACTTGTTAAGCATTTTAATGTAGCATTATGGGGCCTTGCAAATGAAAACTTTTAACAAATGGGTTTGCAGAATTGTTTTACTTTTATTTTTAACAGATATGAACATGAATTGTTTTGAACTGTTATATTACTTTGTATTTTTTCACATGTTTTGCAAACAGATTTAAGAACGTTTCAATATTTTTAGAGAAAGATACATTTAAGTGAGATACAATGGATTTTATTAATTTCAATATCTGCGCAAAGTTCACAAGCAGCAATTTACGTGGTCACACTTTATTTTAAGGTACAATTCTCTTGCTATTAACAAACCGTTAACTGTGACTTTTGCCTCAATAAACTCCTATTTTTCTCCTTATAAAGCTTATAAATATCAAATATTAAAGTAGTTAGGTTTAGATATCGGGTAGGATTAGAAATGCAGAATAGACATCTTAATAATAAACAGATAATAAGCCAGTACTTCATAGTGAGAAGTTGTCCTTAAACTAAAGTGTTACTATTATATTAGTATTATAATGTAATTACTATAAATTGCATTGTAGGATATGATAATAAATTACTATCAATAAATCAATAAATGCCTGATGAATAAATCTTCATCTTCATAGTGCTAACAATATGAGAAATTAGCTTTCCTTCAAGTTTTGTATCAGGTATGAGCGCATGCAGATTTTATTTCAAACATCTGAAAATAATCCTATGAAACATCCAGGTCCACAATAAAAAATCATAACCATGCAAAAAGAGGCAAGGGGGGAGTGTTTGGCTCTGCGTTTACGTGTAATGAAGTTGGTGGTTGAGTATGCAGAGGTAGTGAGATGTTTTAGAGGCTTGTGAAACGCAAGTGGTGGAGCCAGACTGGTAAAAGTTTTCTGCTTGGCTGGTTCACGCAGACTGGATTTAGCAGTACAGAACAAAAGAGCAGTGTGCGCACACAAGGAAACAGCTGGCGCTTAGCACACTTGCCGCATACAGTGATACACACAGGCACAGACATGCACGTACATGTATACAGACACATGTTTTAACTACTTTTGAATATGCAAAGAAAAAAAGCATTTTTAAAATCTGAATATATGCATCAATTATTTAGTATACTAAATGCAAACTGAATCATGCAACGCACAACCTCATCCTGACACGGTGGCACAGTGGGTAGCGCTGTCACCTCACAGCAAGAAGGTTGCTGGTTCGAGCCCCGGTTGGGTCAGTTGGCATTTATGTGTGGAGTTTGTGTTCATATGTTCAATCACAAAATTTGTAATAAAATTAAAAGAAAACCTTTACCTTGAGAGATGAGCATTCAAATTAGAAAAGGGCAAAGGGGATAATTAAACATCTTTAAAATGATAAAAAGCTTCTATTTTTTTGGTTTAAATTAAACCAAATCTATCAGTGTTCAAATGTTTCAAGGTCAGTAAGATGCATATGTTTTAAGTGGTTACACATAATGACATTTATACTGTTAAAACATTTATCAAAGAAATGCTATCAAAGAAATGCTATGAAATGAAAATCTATCAGTGTTCAAATGTTTCAAGGTCATTAAGGTAGATACATATTTTGAGGGATTACACATTTTAATAACATGTATAACGTGCAAAGAATTTCAAAAGAAATGCTTTCTATTCAATGAGTCTTGAAAACAAGTATAACGGTTTGCAAAAAAACATTTTTAAACATTGATAATAATATAAAAAAATTCTTATAGCAAATTAGTAGCAAATCAGCATATCTGAATGAATTATGAAAGGTCATGGGATACTGAAGAACGAATTGATGACTTAAAATAATTTATGCTATACTTAATTACATAGAAAGTTTTATTTTAAATTGCAAAAACATTTCACAGTGCTACTTTTATGCATTTTTAAATAATCAAATGAATGCAGTCTTGGTGAGCTACAATCCTACCAACCACAAACTTTTGAACAGTAGTGTACATTTCTAACTTGGCACTGGGGACTATTTTTTCTTGATCACGGATACTCCAATGACCCATTTATCCAGTACCATAACAATTAGGTGAAAAGTTCACGACCATCACTTACCACCCTACAAGTTATAGCAAAGTTATCAACTGCAAGCAAGATTCATTTGGAAGGTTTTTAAACTGCAATATACACTGTGTAGCTGCCAGAAGCACAACTGCAGTTTCAAATGAGAACATATGAAGAGAGAAGTAAGACCGGGTCAGTACCTAAGCACAGTCCACCATCTGATGAATCTGTTATATAGCCTACTCTTTAGAGTTTCTCTATCCTGCTATCAGCCTCAGATGGACTAAAAACCCATTTAATCCCCTCCTGCCCTTTTCCTACCTATTTTATACCACAGCCTCTATCATCTTAATGAGAATTCTTTATGGCAGAGGACTAGATGCATTTGGAGTGTCCGACTGTAATGAAACCACAAAGGCTTGATATTGAGAGCCACACACACACACACACACACAGAAAAAAAGCATCAGGCAGTGGACTGTAAAACAGAGTTGTGATTGGGTTAAACCAAATCTAATCTGATGCCCTTTTTGCTGATCGTCCAGTGAAATTGCAATTAATCGGTGTTGTTGTTAATGAATTCAACAGTCGGCTATATTCATACATAACCTAACACACATGCACATCTTCTCACCCCTATAAACATAACAGCCTGGCTTTCACTGTGTTCTTTGCAATCTCATCCCAGCCAATTGCTGTAATCCATCTCAATCTGCCACCTCTGGCCCACTTTAATGAGGACCGCGGGTCAGGCCTCATTCAGCACCCCTTCCCCCCCATTTACACCCATGCCATGATTCCCCAAACTGACGCGTGCCCCCCATAACAGCAAATTCATGAGGGACATTCCAGAAAGACTTATATCCTTTTAAGCCTGAAGCAAGCAGCAATTGCATGTCTGGTGGGCGGCTTGGAATAAGAGATTTCCCAGTATTAATGGCAGTTTGTGTGAGCCTATAATGAGATGACCTGTAGCAGAATGATGCATCATAATGTGCTCACAAACAGGATCACTGTCCAGCGCTGGTCCTTTCATTTTTATCGTCTCGCGCGTCACATGTGTGATCATGTTCAGGAGTAAAGGAGTGATGATTTCTTTTTTTTTAAGCTGTCAATCATCCGAGCTTGACTGACAGTGTCAGAGGAGAGTGTCATAAATAGTTTGCAGCCGTGGCCTTCATTGTGATGTGAATGCTTAAGCAAGGGTGAGGTTTAACCGTACAAAAATAAGTCCGGTTATAAGGTGTGTTGTACTGTATATTGAAGGTCAATGACATGCAACATAGTGCTACGTTTTCAGAATGAGCCTATGTACATTTCTGGAGATCGCAAATTATGTAGCCAGAGCTACGTATGGCTGCATTTCATCTTTAAAACGAACGCTACGGTGTGGTATGATGCCGTTTCTTTTCTCGCTTATCAGCTGACTGATTACCTCCGTACGGGAGGCTTTTCCACTGTTACCAGTTTGTCCGGTAGCTCCACATGTATGTATGTGGATTTGACCACGACAACAGGGTTCGAGTCTCGTGAAGAATGATTCCAGAAAGCAGGTAAGACAAAAACAAAAGCTTAAAAATTAAATAAATAAAAAAACAAGTAAATAACAGGGTGAGAATGAAGTAAAATCTGAAAATGAGGTAAAAATCAGGGGGGCTTTTCTTTTTCTGGATTGCTTGTTACAACACTGCGGTTGGGTTTAGGGAAAGGGGTGGGTGGGTCAATCAGCGCTTTTTAAAACACTATTGGTTGGCTTTAGGGAAAGGGGAGGTAGGGTGATTGGTCAGTTGGTCAGTCAGTAAATCAGTCAGTCAACAGCGGCCTCTGGTGGATTTACACAAGAACAGCAGGCATGAATGATTGGAGAGAAATTTGAGATGGCGAAAGAAATTAGAAATCTGAAAAAAGCATACACAGAGCCCAATGGGGAATTTGCGAAAACAAAAACTGCAAAAAATCTGGGACATATTTTGCTCTCTCCAGAAATGTATATAGGGGTACTTAATTAGAATGAGCCTGGGTTGATGAAATGTGTAGAAGTGCCATCTGAAAATTCTTCTCAGCCCCCTATGTTCATCTTTAGTCATTTCACTTTAAAGGCTATGAAAAAAACCTATTCTTTGCCATAACATTTAAATTACTGAACCTACACAGAGGAGCTTGAAAAAAGCACATTTCAGATAGAAGACAATTTCAGATGGCACTTGGCGGCTTTTGCATCTGAACTCTTAAAAGGTAGTTTAGACATGCCAATGTAGGCACTCTATTGAACAGAACAATGTTTTGATGAATAAAAGTTCTATTTGTATTTTGAAAAATCACAGAGGACACACTCTTGATAGAACGAAAACAGAATGAAGTAAAATGTGAACCATTACTATACAGATTGACCAGTGCAGTCCATCCAACAGTGAAAACTTATGTGAATCAAAACCACAATGTGCAATTGGTGTAGTCTTGAAGTACTAACTCTTAAATATTGGTTTATAGATTTTATAGTTATTCTGAATCTGATCGCTGCAGTCAGTCAATTGTGAAAAACCATATTAAACTATAACTAAATGAGTGACCAATGTAGACCAATTCCTAAATGAATGAATGACTAAAGAAAAGTGGAATTATGAATTGCAGAGACTCATCCGTAATGAACCATAATGAAATTTAATTTAACACTGATAGCCCACTGCATTCAAAAATGCATAATTGGTGTTAGGGTAAATGAACTAATGCTCACATCAACTCATTCATTCATTTAAAAATACATAAAAATGCAATTCATATATACAAACCATTTAAATCCGATTTATATATAGAAATGTCAGGGAGAGATAATATTTAAACAACATAACTATGCATTGCAACTATTGTGAATTTTATTAACCTATAGGGACAAACATCCAGCATGCAAAAAAAATAAAGAGAGAAGAAAAACTTACACTTTATGATACTTACAATGCAATAGGGAAAGAAACCTGTGGACCAGACATGATTTAATCAATTCAAAATTAAGCTGTTGGTCCTTTATAATGAATCATACCTATACAAAGTGATCATCATAGTCCAATCAATAGCGAAAGACTCTTGTGGACCAGAACTTTCAGTGAATCAAATCCATAAAGCAGAGCCAGTGTAATTCCTGAATGAATTACTCTTCTAAATTGATTCCTTATAATTCTTTATATTTGTCATCTTAGACCAATCGATACACCTGGTATGAAATAAACAGCAATATTGTATGCAGTACAAAAATACAGTACTGTATCCAACAATGTTTATCACAGATAGAATAAACCTATTAGTAACACACAGGTCAGACATTCCCTGTCTTTGTAGTCCATACTTATGTGACATACAGATTTAACTGCCTGTTACATCATCAGTGCATATCGACGGGAAAGGGACTTGACTCATGGTGCCCATTGTAAGTCTACAAGTGTACAGAATGTGTCCCATTTGGAACAAAACAGGGTCACTGAAGTGAGAAAGTGAAGAAGTGGAACAAAGCAAAACTACTAAATTATGAAGGATCAAGATTTAACATACACAATTAGCATGGAACAAAGCAAAACTAATGAATTATGAAAGATCAAGATTTAACATGCACGAGAGCATGTGTGCATATGTGACATTGTTTGGGAGCATAATTTATAGCCGGGAGATATTTTTACACAATTATTGTTTAACCATGATAGAAAGCCAGCGGAAAATGACAGTATTGGCCTATTAGAAACATGTTCCTTCATAACAAGCGCCATTCATTACATGGGCAAAAATCACTCAGCATAAGTGCTGGACTGAGACTAATTAGACCTCCATCAGTCAGTAACTCAATTACTATGTACATGCTTTTGAGAGCAGTACAACACCAAATGGATCAAAGAAGCGAACAACACAACGACTTAGTGGCAGGTGTAGGAGCAAAACAACAAAACATTATGATATAAATGAGCTGATTTTACTGTCAGTTTGTCATAGGAACCTGGCCACTTACAGCATAATTACAAAAGACTCCTGGGCAGTTGGGAATCATTTGAGAAGAGCAGAAAGAAAGCCTCTTTATTTGTGCTTATTTCTTGCTCTACCCTTCCCTTTCTTTCACTCTCCTCTCTCTCTTGCTCTCTCGCTTACACACACACATACAGTTTCTAACTGCCTGGCCAAGCACACTGTTGATTTCCCTCGGGCACACCCAGTGTTCCTGCTTTTATTGTTATGGCCTATTAAATTCCATGATGGAGAGGCCAAGTTGGGGATGGCATCTGTTCTGCCGGCCATCCCAGATGGATACTTGCGCCAAGTTAACCAAAGCAGACGATTTCTGTGGAGCTGAATATATTTGCTGAAAAGGTCAGATCGATTTAGGAATCATTTATTGTCTACTTTAATGTCCCGTTCAAGGCTGTTGGCCTTTTTCCACCCAATATTTTATCCGCAGTCGCGAGGCACTAGTGAACTGTGGAGAGAAGGGTGAAATGTCTCGTTTCAGATATCAGAGGTCTTGCATTGAGCCCTAGAAGGAGAAGACTGATGACTACACTAGATCCGCTGATGTGCTTGACAGTGCAGATAAAAGCCAGAAAGAGGAAATCAAGAGCAACTGGATGTGCTGAAAAGACCTCAGCCATCAGTTTGTCAGCTAATTTGCTCGTTCCTTTTTTCTATCCCGTTACTCTCTCACTCTCTTTCTCCCTCCATTACATAAGAACTCAGCTAGCTACAAGTTGATGTGAGGTGAGCCATAAATGCTTAAAAATGTATGTTTCTTTCCAAACCCTCTGTCGAACACAAAAGGTAAATTCTTCCATAATAATACCACAAGAAAAACTATCCACTAGATATACAATTCAAGTTTACTGCAAGTTGTACAATACATCTATGTGTTGAACAGATTTTAATTGAGGACATTGACAACAATGTATTGAAAAGCTAAAGAGTTCTTTCAAGTGTGTTTTGAAAAACAACTAAAAGCAAAATGCATGCCAAGCCAATAGTTGGCTCTCACATACAGCAGGTTGTTAAGTACTTCTGCATGCCTATAGATCAACCATGCAATATGCATGCACATGATGTAATTATTTTCAAAATTTTGTAGTTTACATACTGTAGATACTGTGTGATGACACAAAGGTATAATTTGCAATACCTGCACTTTAAAACACATTTCCATATTCAAACTTTAAAAAAAAATCTGTTGTGTAAACGGCCAAAACCTATTTGAAAACCTATATAAACATACCTAATTCATGACTCACTAAAGATTTCCTATCCATCAGAAATCAGAAATTCTTATTAACATCAATGCTGAGTTAATAGTATATA
>CAIGQQ010034734.1:3344584-3360942 GCA_903798035.1 Danio albolineatus | reverse complement strand
TATATATATATATATATATATAGTTTTTGTTTTTAATTACTATAAAATTCAAAACAACAACATTCATTTGAGCCCTTTAAGTTGATTTAATACATGCATGTGCCCACCTCCCATGCTGAAATTCTTGGTTCAAATCTTGCTTGCAGCAAAGTGAATAGAAACAGAAGGACAATGTAGAAACAACCGTGTGCTGTGACCTGGATCAGAGTGAGTTTTGTGTGGGGAGAGTGTAGCGGAGGTGAGAGCTGTGCAACTAAATCTCACTATTTTAAAATAAAATGGCACAATCAGAGATCTTTTAGGGCAATCCAAGGTAAGGCACAGCTAAACAGATGTGTTTTAAGTCTTGCTTTAAATGAACTTCGAATGAACTCTTGGAATTGCTAATTTATTTGATCCTAATGATCTGAGTGATCTACTAGGTTTGTATTCAGTGAACATATCTGTAATGTATTGAGGTCCTAGGCCATTTAGTGATTTATAGACTTATTTATAGATTTATAGTAGTAATACTTCATAATCTATTCTGAATGTAACTGGGAGCCAGTCTAACAACCTGAGGACAGGTGTGATGTGCTCTGATTTTCTGGTTCTGGACAGAAACCTGGTAGCAGTGTTCTGGATGAGCTGCAACTGTCTGAGTGTCTTTTTGGGAGGGCCAGTGAGGAGTTCAGTAGGGTGAATAGAACCGTTGCATTTGATTATGTATATTGAGAACAGCCAGAATATATACATATACATATAGTATATACATATACAGTGAAACCTGAAATTAGTCATAGACCTGGCAATTTTGAAGTTACTGTTATTCAACCATCAAGTTTTTTTTTTCCTAGAATTGAAATGACATTGTCTTTATATATAAGCTTTTATTTACATTTGAACAAAAACTTTGAGTCAGAATTTGCCAGGGATATGAATAATTTCGGCTTGACTGTATATAATACCCTTGTGTTGGACATGAAAATGAAGTAATTTGGCTTTGGAACAACATGAGGGTGAATAAATAATGACAGAATTTTAATTTGGGGTGAACCATTCCTTTTATTATGCATTGTGTGGTTGGTTGGATGCATTAACAATAATGAAGTCAACAAAAAAAAAAAAAAATGCAGTGGAACCATTCCAACTAGTTGGCCAGACACATTCCATGACTATCACACTCTTCCCGTTCCAACATCGTGAACAATGCTACCGTTTATCCTCATTCGGATTTCTCTCTCCTCAGTGTCATTTCCATCTCAATGAAATTCAGTAATGACAGACCAGACAGTAGAATGGGAATTACAGAAGCAGCGCTTTTGAGGGATTAAGCATTCTGATGACTGACATCAGTAAATGTCAGCATAACAGCACAATTTAATATTCAAAATAGTCAAATTAATCAAATTTCTGTATAACAAAAGCTAAATAAGCCTGCAGCATCTGGCTCGGTAGATAAAGGAGGGTGCGTATGGCGAGAGCTTGGTTTTTATACAACGTCTCGTTAACCTCCCTTCTGCCACTCTTATGAATTTCACATGATTAAAGCTGGAGTTCGGATGGAGAAAGTGGCTTCAGTGGGGGGACTGAGGATGGAGGTGTAGGTCGAGGTGACGGATCAGATCAGACAGCATGAATCCATGCAGGTACATTGGCACGTGCTGCGAGCAGGTGGAGATTTGTATCGCTGTTGAGTTAAAGCCAGACAGGCGGCTCATTTTGTTGTTTAATTCCCTGCTTAATTTCCAGAGGATAACCATTCTCCCCTGCTGTATCGCACGCTGCCTTATCTACAGGCGAGCGGAAAGCACAAAAGGCTATTCCTGAAACATCCCCAGCACAATTAAGCTTTGACAGATGTATTATTCCAAACACTGACCGTGCCTGGAAGACAAAGGAACCTACACTGCTCATTCCCCACAAGCTCCTCTGATGTACAGCTGCCTCCGAGTAATGATGTCACCAGCGCCATGGAGATCTCTTTGAGAAATGCCATGGATACAAACGGTCTGTTTATCATTTCAGTAAAGCGCTCCCATATCGATGTGCAGGCATTAGCAGACAAATAATTGCTTGCGGCATCCAATACAGGGTCTGGCGTCTGGACAAGTCGACATGCAAAACAAACAGAAGAGTACCTGTCTCCAAGGCCAGCTGACTGTAATGCAATATTCACAGAGAGGACGTCAGCGAATGGGTCAAATCCATCAATCTAGACTTGCAGCCCTGGGAATCGCTGCTAGCCTATAATGGGCCCACCCAATGTCAAAAGGAACACATTAGCATGGTTGGTGTTACATAAACTCCCTTAATGGATTATTAAATATCAGGCTGGAGAGAAGTGAAATGCTTGCGAGATGCACTTGGGCTCATGGGAATGTCTAGGTATACGTGAGAGTTCTCTGACAAGGCCTTTGGAGCACGAGAAAACCCACAGGCTTGGTTGCATGTGCCAAATGAAAGCATGAGAAAGGCAAACCGTAGCAGATGGTTTCCCAAAAACAAAGAAATGATTTGAGGGACCACACTGTGTGGATGGCACAGGGCATCTTATATTGTGCTCTGTTTGTTGATGTTTTGATGTATGCAAATTTGCTAATTTTATGGAAGAAGATGAGTGAGTGAAAAGTGGCTGCGATCAAAGGGAAAATAATTTATCAAGTTTTAAGATGTGTCCACATTGACTCAGTTACATGTGGATAATGCTTAATACAGATTTAAATGAGGTTTGAGAACATTCTGAGCTCTTTATAGGTATATAGTTCACCCAAAAATTTAAATCATTCACTCACCCCTTCACTTTTTCAAACCCTACTTGAATTTGTTTCTTCTGTTGAACATTAAGGAACATATTTTGAAAAATGCTGTTTGTCGAGTCCCATTTACTTCCAATTTTTTTCCCTACACAATAAAAAATGCTGAATTTCCACACAATCAATTTGTGCTGGAACAACATGAAGGAATTAAAATAATTATTGATGTTTTACAAATTTAAGTGGATTAAACATAAAACAATGAAGCTGTCCCCAAAAAGCCTCAAAAATAGTGTTGTTTAAGCTTTTTTAAAAGAAGTAATTTGAACAAACAGCAAACATCTTTTTATTATACTATTAGAGTCAATGAGCAACCAGGTTTCCCCCAATATATATTATTTTGTTCAATAGAAGAAAGAAACTCATAATGGTTTAAAACAGGGATCACCAATCTCGGTCCTGGAGGTCCGGTGTCCTGCAGGGTTTAGCTCCAACTTGCCTCAAAACACCTGTCTGGATGTTTCAAGTATACCTAGTGAGAGCTTTATTAGCTTGTTCAGGTGTGTTTGATTAGAGTTGGAGCTAAAATCTGCAGGACACCGGACCTCCAGGAACAAGTTTGGTGATCACTGGTTTAAAACTACATGAGGGACAATAATTGATGGGGTAAGTTTCAGTTTTGGGCAAACTTTGAACTTTTTAGGGTGATCGGAATATAACATAATATAGTGCTAATTCTCCTCTTTCAACTCTTCTTCTCTTTACGACCGGGGCACACCAAGCTGCCGTTTAAGTCAGTTGGATTGGTGAGTTCAACATGTTGACTTTCACGTTGGAACTCACTCGTCCGATTGAGCATGTCAAATTGGTATTGGTCGTTGGCTTTAGAAAGCCCTCTGACTGGTTATTCAGCAATGAATCAGAGCGTGAGTGTGACATGTGAAGTAGAAAGTATAAAATGTACCATTTCACAACACATACAAACTGTTTTACTGCAGCTTTTTCCCAGCTGAAACATTAATTCAGCAGTTTAATTAAGTTGTATTGTTTCTTTCAAAATACAAATAAAAATAAATAAATAAAAAACTGACTGCAAGTTAATTCATATGGATACGATTAAAGTTTCATATCAAAAACATCGTTGGCTACAACTGATCAGGCTTTTTTTTCTTTGCATGAGAGAAGATTACTATTAGCTCTCGGCAATGAAGAATTTTAGAAAATATTACATATGAAAAAAACAGATTTTTTTCATATGAAGTCAAGACATTTATTAGAGCTCAAATATGAGGCTAAATAAAATGTTGTACTTCTACCATGTGTCAGGGGAACCCAAAAAAATGTTGAACATAGCCACTTTTTGTCAAAACATAGTATTGTAAAATATACAACAACAAGGAACCATACCACAACGACATTAAATCAAACGAAAAAGTAAAATAAATAAATAATTAACTCTCAGATAACAGACAACAGTTCGTCACTTTTTATTTCCCTGGACACATTTCTGATGTGGTCTATGCTTTTTGCAGAGCATTTCTGTATATTCATATTTTCTTAACTTGCATTGATTTTGAGCTCTCTCAGCCACCATAGCCTAAACATTATTTAGAATATTTGAATAAAATAAATTCGTAAAGTGGTGGAAAGTGGACACAAACATCAGACTAAAACATCAGGTTAAAACAGTATCGTCTCCCTTGTCTATTCGCAATCTGTTTAACAAAAACACATTTAAATATCAAGTGCTAACAGGGGCAAACAATAATTCATCAAATCTTACATAATATTCATGAGTATTTAGAAAAAAAAGTGCTTTAATACTTTATACTTTTATCTAAAAAGGACCTAAAGCTGAATATTCTGTCATGGCTGACGACCACGTTTAGTCAAACGAGCAGTCATAAACACAGAAGGCTATTAGTTCTGAGAGAGCATAATTAAAACCAGTTAAGATCAACATTTCACACTGCATACCATAAAGGTATGCAAGAAAATGAACTACATGCATAATAAATCTCATATGAAAATTATGAATTCTACAGCTCATAAAAAAAAAAAGCATAACATGGTATTTAGTGAAACGAACATCATGTCTCTTGGCAAAATGAGCATAACTATTGCAATTTGCTAAGAATTTTGTGATTTGCAAACAGTTAAATGAACAAAAATGAAGTGCATTAGATAACATCTCTTTCTCAAGAAATGGAACTGAACATTTCTCCTAATGATCTGTGTCCACTCAGAGGGAGCCGACGTCCATATAGGGTTACACAAACACTAATTCTCAGAGTCTGTCAGAACAAACAGAACACCAAGAGACTCAGTGACGGAATATACCTCTATACTAAACAGCAGGATTTTTAGATTTTGTAAAGTTACTATTATAGCAGAAAATTATTTTGTCAAGTCTTTTCTCGCACAAGCCTATAATTTTGAATCAACTCAAGTCAAATCACTTTTATTGTCACATCATCAGCAGCACGTGTGCTATAATGAGTGAAAAGCTTAGGTGCTGGCTCCAAACAGTGCATAATACAGATAGTGCAAATACAACGACAGTGCAAATACAGCGACAGTGCAAATACAACGACAATGCAAAATACAGACAGTGCAAATACAGCGACAGTGCACAAATACAGACAGTGCAAAATATACACAGTGTAAAAATACAACATGCAACAGAATACTCCCAAAGGGAAACAAAACAATGTACAATTGCAATATTGACAGCAGTACGTATAAGACGATGAATATGTGAATAGGTAGTTGTAGGCAGTATTGTTTTAAGTAGGGATTGATTTCCTGTAATCCATCATTTTTGTTTTGCTATAAATTCGTTGCACATGTCTATAGCCTGAACAGGTAATATATATAGCACATCATGTCACAGTTCTATTTTAGTTTTCTGTTTTATTTTTAACCTGGCTGGGTCAGTTGGCATTTCTGTGTGGAGTTTGCATGTTCTTGTAACGCGGAGGTGACACTGACAACAGTGGTGAGGATCCAAATCGCATTTTAATATAAAGTCAGTACAACAGTGGTCATCAGGGGCAAACAGATGTGTAAAGGTAATCAAAATCGTGGTCATTAAACAGGCATAAGGTCAAAAAGGCTGGTAGCAGGCAAGGATAAACAAATAGCAAGGCTAAGATCAAAACACAGAAAACCAGGAACAAAGGAAACACGTTGTAGAGTCACATACAGCAAACAATTCTAAGCGATGAGTGTGTGTGTGTGTGTGTGTGTGTGTGTATGTACTGCTCATGTAGTGTCTGTAATCAGTCTTTGACGATCCTCCGGTGGTGTGTGTGCAATCAATCGTGAAAGTGTGTTTGTGTTTCAACCGGCGATCTCTGGCTGTAGATCGCTGGTGATCGTGACAGTTCTCCTTGTGTTCGCATGGGTTTATTCCGGGTGCTCCGGTTTCCAAAGACATGTGGTACAGGTGAATTGATTTCGCTAAATTGGCCGTAGTGTGTGTAAATGACTGTTTATGGATGTTTCCCAGTACTGGGTTGCAGCTGAAAGGGCATCCGCTGTGTATAACATATGCTGGATAAGTTGGCGGTTCATTAAACTGTGGCGACCCCTGATGAATAAAGGGACTATGAATGAATGAATGAAAAATGAATGAATGAATTTTATTTTTATATGCAACAAACAAACAAACAAACAAACAAACATTAGAAAAGTATAATCAAACAGGAAATATACTGTCAGTAACAATCACCATACTCCTTTGCATTCTTTGTATTTGTTTATAATGATATTTGTATTATTTGTATTAATTTCCTTGCACTATCGTAAAGGAAACAATCGAAAATGGACAGCACATCCAGAGGGATTACACATAATATGCTTAGCAAATTTTCATCATCAGTGTGTTTGAATAAATCTAGAAGGTTGGGATTTTTAGCTACTGATTCATATGGAGTACTATAAAGCAGTGTTTCTCAACTGGTGGGTCGCGACCTAAAAGTGGGTCACGGGAAAATTTTTAGTGGGTCACGGAGTGTGTGGTCAAAAAAATAATAATTTTAAAATTTATTTTGCTTATACCGGACTTGTATTTTGAAATGCGCGTGCAGTTCAGTTTAGTTCATGAGAATTGAACATTTCTTTACCCAAACCACATTTTACAGTATTTGTCTAAATTACAGTATTTCTATAATTTTATACATTTTGTTAAATGACAGCAATAAAATATTGTTTATTTGTAAGTCTTTGTGATTTTTTTTTTATGATTTATCTGTCACTACTTGTGTATGTTAACAAATAAATACAAATTAATTATAATTCCTAAAATTACAGTTCCTAAAAATTTGGGTCGCGGCTTGATGACCATGTAAAAATGTGGGTCCCATGGCCAAACCAGTTGAGAACCACTGCTATAAAGCATTCAGCATGAGTTTGATGTATAATTCACTTTTTATACAACAGGCAAAAATACCAAGAAGACATACTGGATGATATGGCTGATTTGTAAGTGTGCAACCATTGCACACCTTGCTATTTCACAAGGCCTTAGTTGTCATTAAATCAGATATAAGCTCAGGAAAATGTCAACATGGCAAAAAATAGTAAATGGAAACATATTTTTACCACACACCTGCATATCTACAGAATGCACTTTATCAATGGGAGCGAAGTAAGCTCCTTCATCAAACTCAGCTCTGAATTTGCCTTTCTCCGCCCAGACCAAAAAACCATCAAACATAAGCTCCCAAAACAATAGCTCAGGCTGCCGTTCCTGCCGGCGGAGCTGGAAAAACACAGCAGGACCCAACATCAAACAGACTGGCACACAGACAAATCTAGCCCTGGCACTGCGGCTTATAGACATGTACAAGAGCAATTATAACTGAGTATTGAGAGGGGAAGTCATGGAGACATATATATGTGTGGATTAGACATTACAATTATTCAATTTTAGGGAAAAACGAACAGTTTGCACAAATATAATGGCTAATAGAGTTATGTCAAAATCCCCAAGACATCCCTTATGACTGATGCACCTTAGCAGGAAAAGAAACGTGAATATAGAAAGAAAAAGTCATCAAAATGTACAAAAAAAAGACTTTTATCTGCTTTTTCAAACTACTTATTTAAAATGAGTTGAAACAACAATTCTTGAGTATTTGTTGGGACAACTTATTTTTTTTATGTTCAATCTTAAATTAGCAAAAACAATTAAGTTAACTTAATTTGTGCTTGGACTACCTTAAGGAGTTGTGTAGAACTTAATATTTTTTTTTTGTTTACAATATTTTACAGTAAATGGGCGACACGGTGGCGCAGTAGGTAGTGCTGTCGCCTCACAGCAAGAAGATCACTGGTTTGAGCCTCGGCTGGGTCACTTGGCATTTCTGTGTGGAGTTTGCATGTTCTCCCAAGTCCAAAGATATGCGGTACAGGTAAATTATGTAAGCTAAATTGTCTGTAGTGTATGTGTGTGAATGAGAATGTATGGATGTTTCCCAGAGATGGGTTGCGGCTGGAAGGGCATCCGCTGTGTAAATGCTGGATAAGTTGGCGGTTCATTCCGCTGTGGCGACCCCAGATTAATAAATGGACTAAGCCGACAAGAAAATGAATGAATGAATGAATTTTACATTATAGCCAGACAGACAGGAAAGTCACATGCACGCAAGTATTCACAGCATTTTTTTCTTTAGGCTTTCAAACAGAAATAAAATTTAACCAAAAGAAGACTAAAGATAAGTAAAGAAACACACCAGGACACGACGACAGAGATAGATCGCTAAAAATATCTCCTAGACTCCAAAAAGCCCTGTCCGCACTTACATAACACGCAGATGTTCGCATTCATTAGAGCCAGATGCCAGTCATGCATGCAGCGAGAGAGCTTTCGCCACACCAAAACGGCCTGTCTAAAAAAAGGACCCTCACAGAAACTCAACAAAACACTCTTGATGCACTTAAACCTCAAAGGACAAAGTTCAAGAGCAGAAAATTTGCAGCGTTGCAGTTTCCTGGCAATAAAGTCCAATTCACTTGTTACTAGAAGCTTAAAAGAAACGGGTTCCAGCATTGCAGTCATTTTTGCTGTGCATATTTCAGACAGTCAGTGAAAGGCTAATGAGATTCACATTAGCATATTACCATTGGACTGTATAGGGAAAAGTCTGGCACCAAGCCACTAAAAACAAAAGCAACAGCACACTTTTGAATTCCACTGAGGCTTCCTCGAAGTGTTTTTCAGTGTGAACACAATTTATCTGTAATACAATCAAATTAAAAAAGGGAGGAGAGAATTGAAACCTTGTGTCTGTCAGACCTTTTTCATGTAGTAGGTGACAATGATGGTGAGTTTTGGTGAAAAAGGTTAATTGAACAATAATTCACTGCCATGGATTGTATCGGCGTGGAGGTTTAAGAGCGCAGAAAGCGAACAGGGGAGATGTAGGTGTTTCAGGGGTTAAGGCAGATGATGAATGTGCGGTCTCAGGTTAATTCACAAGCAAGGTGTGGGTAAGAGATTGGCGGACATGTATGGTTGGTAAAAAAGATTGGTAACTAACTGACCAAGTTGGGGTTGCTCGCATTTTGAATGTGAATGCTCAGCTGACTTTGTTACATGGCATATTTGTCATCTTCCCAACAGGTTACATCACCTTGGTAGAATTTTATGTGAACCAAACCAAAAGCCAGACTCCTCATGAATCATTCAGGATTGTAGGGACTAAGGCAGCTACAGTTAGTCATACATAAGCTTGCAGGAGTTGTAACAAATCCATGAGTGCATTAATGGATGAGTGAGAGCCTGAAATGACCCGTGTTGGATTTAATGGTTTATGAATAGAAAGTTAAAAACAGGGGTGTCTAATCCTGCTGGACCACTGTCTTGAATAGTGTAGCTCCTACCTTAATTAAGCACACCTGAACCAGCTACTCAAGAGCTGCGTCCAAAATTTACCATGACCGTTAGAAATGTACGTTCTATACAGTGTGAAAGTAAGCAGTATGAATGGAACTCGAATGCACTACATCCGCTATTTCTCATTATCACGTGACCTACCTGCGTCAGTTGCGTCACTTCACTCCCATTCATGAATTTTCTCGCATAACATCATGGGATAGAGTAGCGTCAATTGGATGAGCACTTCATAATCCCGCCGGAAGTAGTAGGTCATCCGGGTACTATTCGCATACTGTTTTTCTAATTGTATGATTTTGGCTGTACTACTCGGCTCGCATACTATTTTTAGCATATTATATATAGAAGTATGCAATTTCGAACGCAGCCAAGGTCTTACTAGCGCTGTATTCGAAATCGTCCCCTATACGCTCATTCACTATTCACTAATATGGTCCACGTGAAGGAGAATATGAAAATAAAGTGAGTGAATTCAAGCAGTTTTGTTTGTTTTGCTGGTTGATAGGGCTGCACAATATGAAGAAAATAATCCTATTGCGATTTTTGGAACGAATATTGCGATTTTATTCGCGATTTTTGCAACTGTTTTTGTTCAAACAAGCTATATACACACATTCTCAATGTTTTCAGTGCACAAGAAGTGCATAAAAAACATTTCACAATAGCATAGTATTAAGTTTAATAAATAAAACAGTAGTAAAATTGTCTCTAAAACAGACAACATAAAATAAATTAAGATTAACTAACCTCAACAATAGTTAAAAACATACTGTACACACTAGTACTAACTGCTTGATGAAACTGTAATAAATTATCTTAAAAACAGACAACATGACGAAATAAAGATGAACTAACCTCAATTCCAGCAATAACAATAAATAAAATTTTACGTAAATCAAAACCACCTCTTCAGTTCCCCCACTCAACTTCGTCATTCACGGAGTGAGCTCTGATTGGCTAACATCATTCTCCCGCTCAGCTTAGCTGTAATTGCCCAGCGTGCTGTATCAGCTCTGATAGGTTAACATATTAAAATCATGCGCACATAAAATTATGTAGCACAAATTGCTACATAAAATTGCAGCTTTACACGATTTAAAAATTGCATGTGCTTAAACCACGATTTTTTTGCGATTGCGATTAATTGCACAGCCTTACTGGTTGATAAATCCCGCAGATTAGATTTTAAACTTCTCAGTCAGACCCTGTGATATTTATTTAACACTTAGCGAGCTGTCTATTAGTAACAAAACAAAATAACTTAATGTCTGTCATGTATACAATTGTTACATTAATTAATATATTATTTGGAAACTTTCATAGAGGATTCTGCAATATGGGGCGTCACGGTGGCGCAGTGGGTAGCACAATCGCCTCACAGCAAGAAGGTCGCTGGTTCGAGCCTCGGCTGGGTCAGTTGGCGTTTCTGTGGGGAGTTTGCATGTTCTCACCATGTTCAAGGGGGTTTCCTCCGGTTGCTTTGGTTTCACCCACAAGTCCAAAGACATGCGCTATAGGTGAATTGAGTAAGCTAATATTGTCTGTAGTCTATGTGTGTGAATGAGTGTGCATCCGCTTCGTAAAACATATGCTGGATAAGTTGGTGGTTCGTTCCACTGTGGCAACGCCGGATTAACGAAGGGACTAAGGCCGAAAAGAAAATGAATGAATGATACCGCTATATGGTCACCATCTTGTGGTCAGACACGGAAATTTGCTTGGTGCACAAACTCTCACAGTGCATTTTGTGTATTTTCTGGCTGTTGAGTGTGCATGGGTTATACACTTGTTATTGGAGTGCATTGTGCGATTGATTGAGTCCACTTCAAACTGTCCACTATGGTTTCGGCAGCTCTCTCAAATAGTGCACTATTTAAGGCTACATGGGATGGTTTTGTATATAGCATTGGCTCTTTTTAAATAATGTAAAAATATTTTTACCTTCTTCAAAAATGGTGTCATACTTCAAAAAAAAAGTTTTAAATGACTACAGCTTGGCTACCCAAAGCCTCTTTCTTGACCCCTCCAATAGTGTTTTCACATACCACACAATCACATGGTCTATTGTTCTTGCCCTCAAATGCCATGCTGGCTCTAACACCATTACACCACACAGACACTCAGATTCAGTTATGTATGTCTACACCGTGCTGTCTCAAAGTAATGATAAAAGGTGAAAGTGCAGTAAGAAGGGCTTTGAATCTGCTGATGGTGTAAAGCAAAAACAATTGGCGCTTAGAAACAGACAAATGAAAGACAGCAATACAGGAGAGAGGTCAAGGACAATAGTCTGCCGCTTAGCGCTGCCCGTAGACCTCATTATTCTGCTTCAGGCAGTTGTTAACAGTTTTGTTTAACCTCAGAAATGCTCATGTTACATTTCTCTTTTACCATCTCCGACATCATCAGTATCCGTCACTCACTTTAATTGGATAGCGAGAAGCAATAATTGCAGCAATTAAAGGGCAAACGCTTTACGTTTAGATTATGTTTGAATCTGTACATTTGGCATTTGTTGTATAATTGGAGGGGCCAGTTGGAGATTATTAGGAGATAAACAGAACTGTAAGGGTCAAGTAGATACAATTAAATCAACACTTTAATATAGCCACAAACACTGTTTTCCTGGTAGTATTTCCTAAAGCAGGGATTTCCAATTACTGGAATTCTCAGCTAATCACATGAAAAAAATAATTGTTTAAGTGAAATAATGTAGGAGACAAAACACACATCTGGTTTGCAGAAAAGCATCTCACAAAAGTTAGATTGACAGTTTTATGAGAATAACTGGACAAGGTTAAACCTCATTGACACTACAAGCGACTCGCAGCGGCAAAGTTTATTTCAGCAGAGAGCGAGCAACTTCCGGCGACCTCCCTCTACGCAAGCAACAACGACCGGTAGCGACCAGGTGGGCGACAAATTCGAGAATCCTTCAACTTTATGCAAACAAAGAGCGACATTCTTGAGCCAATAGGAGCACCAGTAGAGATCACATGATCCTCTCTCAGCTTGCTTATAGGCAATTGTATCCGCTTGTTAAGTGTGACGTCACTCGAAGCAGCTTCCGGGTCCAAGCGCTCTATCAGACTGTATGCGAGACTCATCAAATGGTAATAATAAATATTTACAAAGCGCTGTAATACTTTTAGTAGCCAGCAGTAGCCAGCTTTTTAAGCATTCAACGTGCTTTTACCAATCTTCATTTAGTTTTAAATACTAATAAAACAAAATGTATGGTTTTTAAAAGGAATTTACCACATGTTGAGTTTCTTCCTAAAATTTCCTCATTGGACGGTACTGAGATTAATTATGTTGACTGCTACATATATCGGTATCTGGTTAGATGGAAGCCTGACATTTAAAACTCACATAAATGAATTGCTTAAAAAGGTTAAAGCCCGGATTGGTTTTCTTTACAGAAACAAATCTTCCTTTACGCACTCTACAAAGCAGCATTTAGTCAAATTAACAGTATTACCAATTCTGGGGATTTTATTTACAGATGAGCTTCAAAAACACTCCTTCACAAACTGGATGTTATTTACCATGCAGCTATTCGTTTTGTTACTGGCGCATCACTGTCAACTGTATTCTTTATTGAATTGGCCTTCTCTTCAATCACGTCGACAAATTCATTGGTTTTTTGTTAATTTATAAAACTCTTATTGGAAAAACTCCACTTTATTTACAGTCACTTCTTAACATTCAGGAAGTACACCAAAATCTGCGTCATATTAACCTTTGCTTACCCAAAGCTCGCACTTCATTTGGTCGTAACTCTTTTCAGTTTTCTGCTGCTGATGCTTGGAACCTTGGAATACCTACACAGAACTGCATTTGAAGTAGGTCGCCACCCAGAGCGACAGGCAGCTACAAAGTTGCTGCTTGTTTGAATGAGGCATTATTTAGTGTATTACATTCAGTACACAAACGCCTTGAAAACATCTTTTTAGTATGTTTTTGCAGGGAGGAGAGCATTATTTCAATGACTTCTCGAGGGCCCAAAAAGCCCCTATAGTCAAGAGCAATGTTCATTCAAGTGTCATTACAGTAGTGTTCAGTGTTTGAGTTTGATTCATATTAACATTACAAACAGGAGTGGTTACTGTATATTATGCTGTTGTCCTGTTTATACACAGATCTAACTTGAACGTGATTTCTTTCCCAGCTCTTTACCATCACAGAAATAACTATGTGGACTTTGTTGGTTGACAATTCGAGTACAATAAGGCATTAAAAAGAATTCACACAATAGACCTCAATCAAAATCAAACTAATGTTATGCTTTGACAGAATCTTCAAGACATATGTTGTAAATGTCTCCTTATTCTGGAATGATAAGACACATACAAAAACAATGTGTTTTTGTTCCCAATCAAAAATAGGCATTTACTACATAGTTTAATTATCTATAGGGTATTGTGGGATGAAACTTTAGACAGATTCTGAGGACACCAAAGATTAAAATTACATCTTGTTAAGTTGCATACAGCCCATTTAAGCAGTTTCCCATTTAACTGCACTGTAAAACAAGGTTCACTAAAAAGCTAAAGTGAACATTTCTCCAGATTAAATACATTGTAAAAATATTTGATATGTATATCATGTCAATGTGTGAATTATTTTTAGAGTTTAACCATGTTTTAACATTTCTTTTAAGTTATATAAAATTCAGCTTGATGTTTCAAGTCTTTTTAAGTTAAAGCAATAGTATAATGCAATTACACCAGTAGGTTGCGACAGATTGGCATTGTATAAGCTAATTATTTAATAAATTAATTGAATTTAAAGAGTTCAGTAATACTTACTGGCAGTGGTTTGACTCTTATAAATCAGATAAATCCTTTACTGAATAATATCACCAAATCTGTTGGTACTCTGCAGTAGCACAGCTGAAAAAAAAGCTGTAGAATAAGTTAAACTATTGGAAATAATGCAGAAAATAAGTAAACCATTGGAATTAACTCAACTTGAGATTTTTTTCTTTCTTTTTTTCTTTGTATTCCACGGTTTGAACTAGGCATGTGACGATAATCGTTTTCAAGGTATACCGCGGTTTGGAAAAGTCAAGGTTTTAAAACCTCCAAAATTTTCTGCTATACCGTTCCTAAGGTATGTTTAAGATTTTTTTTTATAACAACAGTATCCAATATCCAAAGATGCCATTTTAAATTATAAAGAAATCTGTGTTATTGAACTAATGAAGAAAGCAGAAGTCAATGATTCATTTGAATTATTTAACCTGACATGTTTACTGATCCAAAATATTATACATTTTAAAAAAACATAAAATATATTGTGTTCAAAGGGGAAAAAAAGTTAGTTTTTTTTTTAAATCCAGACATTTAAAAAAAAAAATAGAGCAGTAATCACAATACTGTGATACCATGAAACCGTGATATTTTTATCCAAGGTTATAATACCGTCAGAATTTTATACCGACCCATGCCTAGTTTGAACAACAGCATTCACTCATGAAAAAGCGTGGCTTGGTTTGTTTTGCTAACAGTAGCTACTTAGAGTCACAGAATCTCTTGATGCCCATATTAGTCCATTGGCTGAAATCCTATGGTTCAGCGCTGTATGACATAGATACTAAATGGAGCAGGTTCACAGAATTCTCACATCGTTTTCTAGAAGCCCACAGTTCTACATTCGCATGACATTCTAATCACTGTAACCTGAATATCCTTTTCAGGGTGAGAAATAGCCTTCTTCATCATCATCAGAGTGTAACGTGGATCTTGTCCTTGGGGAGGGATACATTCATTCATTCATTCATTTTCTTTTCGGCTTAGTCCCTTTATTAATCCGGGGTCGCCACAGCGGAATGAACCGCCAACTTATCCGGCATTTGTTTTACGCAGCGGATGCCCTTCCAGCCACAACCCATCTCTGGGAAAGGGAGGGATACAGTATTCGCTTATATCCAAACCTGTTCACCTTCATATCTGCCACAGTTCCTCCTCTAGGCTATTCCAACAGAGCCGGGGAGAAAATTGAGCTGTAACTCATCCTCTGCTCAGAGCCGGAGAACAGGTTTGTCAAACCAGTTAGACTGATTATAGAGTTTCTTTCCAAGATTGGGTTTGTGGGTTGGTTCACTCACATTGCATCTGGACCTTTGACCTCAGCACAAGATATGTAATGAAACTGAGAGATTGACTTAAAAGCACAGAGAGGTGAACAAGGTTTTTTACCCTTGCATATATACAGTATGAGCATTCAGATAAGGCCAAGAATTATCATATAAAATCTAGTAGTTGTTTACTTTTTGCAGCACATTATTAAAGAGGATATGATGCAGCTATAAATGAAATATTTTGATTCATAATCGCTAGAAAATAAATAATGTGCTAGTATTTTTCATAATATAACTGTATCTTTAAAACCCCTGAAACAAATGGAGTTTGGTTCATTAAAGGGTTCTTACACAACATTTCTTCTATTATTGGAGACAAAACACTGTACTGTTTTATATAGTCTATATCCTTCTCCTTAAAATATTATAGCAGAGTTATGGCACAATGCATTCAATATGAAAGCCATCCAATACAGCATTCTAGGCCATGTCTACAATAATACGCTTTCGTTTAAAAAAAAACTAGGGCTGTCCAAGAATTAATCGTGATTAATCACATCCAAATTAAAAGTTTGTTTTGACATAATATGTGTGTGTGTTATATATATTTATTATGTATATGTGATAAACACATTCA
>CAIGQQ010034734.1:3328052-3340795 GCA_903798035.1 Danio albolineatus | reverse complement strand
TCTATCTATCTATCTATCTATCTATCTATCTATCTATCTATCTATCTTTTACCTAAATTAATCCATTCATCTGTCCTTCCAGTTGTCCCTCTACCCATCCATATGTCCATCTTTCAATTTTTAAAATCTATCCACTGACCCACTCCCTTTATCAAATACAATGCGACTCAGAAGGGAAAGAGCAAAAAAATTAATCTCATCCAAAAGTAAGATCATTAGAGTTGCTTGATTAAGACTTGATTCTGTGGGAGCGTTCAATTTTACAGTCAATGCACATGCAAATTTCCCCATGGCAAAGCAGTGGGAAACAGGTCTGCCCTGTTGGTACGGTACAACACGCTCATCATAAGAGGATGACACAAGCAGATAGAAGAAGAGTAAGGGAGAGAGAGAGAGAGAGGGACAGAAAGATAAAGAGGAAGAGAGAGAAAATGGGATTCTAATGAGTCAGTCATCCAGAACCACAACCGGTGCCCTGGGGATGATCCGGGGCATACACTATACCAACACTGTTTATTCTTTCATTTCCACAGGTTAATGGCTGTTTCCTTTATAAAATCTTCATTTCAATCTCATAAGGTGATTTAATGGGGCATTCCTGGATCGGACTGATGCGGGTAAAAGCATTCTAAAAGTAAATGTCATTTCTGCATACCTAAACAGCTGCAGATGGATGTAAAAAAAGCATGTGACCTGCTGCTACTAAGTTTGTTCCACTTCAGCACTCGTAGACTTTACATATTCACATCTTCAGTACAGAAAAGGTTTTGTCATTGTTCTATTTTTATTATTATTATTATTATTATTATTATTATTATTATTATTATTATTATTATTATTAATATTGTGCATTCACTTTTGTAAAAGTTAAAAAAATGAGAGTAAATGATAGCGTTAACCATAGTAGCTGCATTACATGACGCTGAAAATTTTAGTAAAGAAAATTCTAATTTTTGGTGGGATAAAACCAATTTTGGTGAAGGGGTTATGCATGATGAAGAAGAGGAATGGTAGGAAAAACCACAAGATTAATAGTCTTTGCAGTCACTCTGTGGTGCACAAACACAAAGCACTTCATCACCTTGTGTTAGTGCATATATGCAGGTCAGGGTCATTGTGCAAATGTCCCCAGAAAAATAGCAAAATGTGAAATCATAAACCAGTGTTGTGTGCTGGAAATGAAAAAATAATATATATTTTTAAAGGGCACCTTTTAAAAAAAAAATCTACTTTTTAAGCTGTTTGGACAGTCATATGTGTAGGTATAGTGTATATACCATCATATTGGGGTGATATAAACACACCCAGTCCTTTTTTTAAAATCAATTTAACAGCATCAAAACGGTGGACCAATTGGAGCGGTTCTGAGACCGACCACACCTTGACGTAAAAGTGAGGCCCCCCCGCCCACCGAATAGATTGACAGCTGCGTATTAACATGTCTCCGTAGTAACGTGTATAATCATATCAACAAGACAGGACGTGCGCAAAGCAACCGGGAATAAAAGGTCTGTTCAGTTCGCAAAGATCATCAATCATCATCAGATGTGATCAGTGAGTTTTACAAGTTTAAGTGAAGTTTTATAAACTAATTTCGAGAGGAGCTCATGAGATGATTAAGCACGCCTGTCTGATCATATGTAATCAGCAATAATCCAATCAGAGCGATCCAAGCTTACTATAAATGGATCAGTTTCTTCCCTGCTACTCTATCTTCGTTTTGGAAGAATCCCCCCTTCCACCCCATCTCCTCCTTTTTTTCTCTCTTTTCAAAGGTGGAGCCTTCGAGACCTATCTGATCTCGGATCCCCTTATATGCTTATTGACTGGGCGGGAGCCTTGGGCTCAAATATCTCCGAGCACAGGGTTCTCTCCCGGGACAGCATGTCAAACCTGCTATAAACGTTAAGCATATCTAATGGTGAACTCTTGAAAATGTTTTAAAACAGTGCATGTTTGTGTTGAACTACAGCGATTTACTTCAGCTTTACTTCTTCACTGCATCAGGACAATTATTAAAAGAAGACGCTTCAGTCTCGGTTTGCTGACGTTAAATCAGGTTTATTTTGTACATTGATATAGCATATCCATACAGCAGTGGATAGTAACCTGTATTCTTTCACATTTGCTTGCAAAAAGAGTGCAAAGCTCAACGCGCATACAGGCTGTGTGTGTATGTCTCCACGCTGTGGGTGTGTGTGCGTGAACTTTGTAACGACATTGTGTGTGTGACTCATCGTTGCAACTCCACAACAAACACATGAAACAATCAGTGGTAAAGTTCTTACTGTATAGTATTTCTCACAAACGTTACATCTGTCTGTCTGACTGATGCAGCCGAGGGCAGCGATTGAGGCATGCTGATAGGCACGTGGGAATGATGGGTGGGGAGGAGAGCAAAAAGCTGTTTAGAGCTATAATACACAGACTTCAGAAAGCTATAATCATTAATCTGATTGGTGTTTTGAGCTGAAACTTTACAGACAAAATCTGTTGACACAAAAGACTTTTTACACTGTATTTTACTGTAATATGAGCTGTAATTTACTGTAGGACAGTTATGCAGTAAGTTACTGTATTTTAAAGTTGCATTGTGAACATGGCTGAATGTTACAGTAAAGATACTGTAAATAAATAAATACAGCAAGATAAAATAAATACAGTACTTTTGCTGCAATTACAGTAAGTTACTGGTGAACTGCTGCTTCTACAGGATTCTACAGGACATTGTTAACAGTATATACAGTTATGTAATTTCCCATATTTGTATAGTTTTACTTTTTCTAAAGACCTGCCATTCTAGCCTTCGTATAATACTGTTCCTCAGGTCCTGTAGATTTATAGAAACAAACATAGAGTCAGAAAAATAGAATGGAAAAAAAAATATAAGATGATTGATAGAACTAGAACTTGGGATATGATAAAGTTTAGAAACTAAAAAGTATGTTAGATGGAAAATGATTCAAATAATTATTCTTAAAAAATAACATTGATATCTTTTTTATATTGACTGAGTAAGTAAGGCCATGTCAGAGATTGGAATCCTAGTAAAATTATGCTTAAAGCGCCGTCCTGCCAGGCGGCACAATTTACACTGATCAATGCGTCACACGTTTGCCATGAACATGTGGAATTAGCCTAAATCATGTCTTCTGCGCAAGTTCAAAAAAGTTCAATTTGAAGAAAAAGCTTTGCTCAAGTAATCTAGGCAACATAGGCTCATTCTGAAAACGTAGCCCTATATACACTTCTGGAGATCCAGAATAATGTAGCCAGAAGTCCGTATGGCTGCATTTCGTCTTTAAAACAAGTGCTACGGGATGGAATGATGCTGTTCCTTTTCATGCTACCAGCTGACCGCTTACCTCCGTATGGACAGATTTTTCGCAGATTTTTCGGCTCACCATGTACGTTGGCGGACTTGAGATGCAGGGAGGAGTTGACCACGGCGACAAAGAACGGTTCCAGAAAGCAGATATGAGAATAACAGAAGCCAAAAAAATAAAATAAACAAGTAAATAACAGGGTGAGAATGTGGTAAAATCTGGTAAAAATCAGATAAGGGCTTTTTTTTCTGGACTGCTTTTTAAAACTGTCGGATGAGTTTAGGGAAGTGGGTGGGCAGTTCAGTCTGTGCTTTTGAAAACACTAAAGTCAAGTAAGGGGGTCTAGCCTTGTCATTTATGGCTCCTAAACTCTGGAATAGCCTTCCTGATAATGTCCGAGGCTCAGACACACTCTCGCAGTTCAAAACCAGATTAAAAACCTTAAAAAATATATATATTTTTAGTAAAGCATACACTCAATACATCACATAGCGGTATGATGCATGAATCTGCTCTGTCGCCACGGTGTTTGGACTCTCAGGAGTGAATATTAAACCACACTGAACTGAATTGAAATCCAACACTAAAAACTGGACTGAAACTGTTTTAATTTACTATAACCTTCAATGTGAAGCTGCTTTGGCACAATCTACGTTGTAAAAGCGCTATACAAATAAAGGTGAATTGAAAATTTAATTGAATCAGTCAGTTATTCAGTCAGTCGGTTAGTCATTCATTCAGTCGACAGCGGCCTCTGGTGGATTTACACAGGAACACAATGCACAAATGGCACTTGCGAGAGATATTTGGGATCTCAAAAAGCATACACAGCAGCCTCTGGTGGATTCGCGACAACAAAAACTGCAAAAAAAAAAAAAAAAAAAAAAGTACCTCCTGAGACGTAATTAACGCTCTCGAAAAATGTATACAGAGGTACATTTTCAGAGTGAGCCTTTGTTGAATCTAGTGACATTTTGTAAGAGTAATCTAGTGTGCAGCCCAGGGTAAACAATAGAAAAATAGTAAGACCAACAGTAGGATGCTGGAAACAGTAGAACTATAGAAAAATAGGGCATGGAAAACAAAAAGACAGAACTAAAGATTGATTGACATAGAATTATAAAACTACAGGACACAAGAAACAACGGAACTACAGAAAGCCAAGGACAAAACTAAAAGAAAAATGACAGAATAAGAAGTACAGTACAGGACATGGAATAAAAATATAAAAAAAGACAAAATAACTACAGAATATTGTAAACAGTAGAGCTATAGACAATAGATAAGAAATAAATATACCAATATAAAAAGGATAGTAATATAGAAAAAAATATATAGAACTAGAGAACATTGGAAACAGCAGAATTATAGAAAAAAAATGATAAATCCACAAATGCAGAGCTACCGGGCATGTGATATTAGAGAAATATAGGAAAAAACAACAACAACAAAACAACAACAGCAGAACGTTAGTACACAAAAAACAGTATACCTACAGAAAGTTATTAATATTACAGTATAAATATCAAATATGTAAATAGAAAATATCCATCTACTGTAGATTTAAAGAATGTACAAGAGTTCTCTAAGTCTTGATTATGAAAGCTCTATTCATTAGTTCTGGCCTAAGCAGACGGGAACTGCTAACATGATCCTAAAATTCTCAGAACTGCTTGCCATATTTCAGAGAAAACAACAGTCACTAATCTGAATGAGTAATTGCTAATCATTAGCGTGCTAACTTTCTGTGGACTGCAGCTCCCGGCTCGCTGTGCTGTACTGTATCACCACGCACTAAGCATCTACATGTGTCACACAATACCGGTAACCCATTTGTCTTCATAACAAAAAATGTGTGTTGTGCTTGCGTTCTGGAAGCAGCCTGTCCCATCTTTTCGTGTGGCGACATGCGGCACCTGTTCTAAGAAGACACATGGCATGAGAGGCGCTGAGTCAGCAAACAGACCTGACAGAAACATGGTGCTCCGTCTCGTCCAAAAAGATGTCCCTCGAGACCACAGCGGCTAGACTACGACAACAACAACAACAGCATCCCGAAGTGGGACACTCATCTCTCACAGGCTGTGGCAGAGTCACGAGATAATGAAGCTGTTGAGAGATAAAGAGTGTGAAGAGGAGGGAGGGCGAATGAGTGTGCGACTGCGAACGCGCCAGAAAGTAATCACTCTGAAAAAAAGAGTGACAGTGTGGAAACAACAAAGGACGGGAAGGCGGGACTGAGTTGCCCCCTTCAAGGTCAACTTCTCAGGTACCCTTACATGAGAAAAATGAGCTAGCGAAACGACCATCAGCTCCACTCTTAGCATATTTCGCCTTGACGAGTTTCATTTATTAAATGGAGGGCTTACGTATGCACCGCGCTTGCCGGCAGTCACCTTTCGAGCATCCCAATTAACTCCTCTCTAATTGATGTTGGACGTATTAAAGTTAATGAGGCAGCGGTCCATCTGTTGCGTGAAGAAGCAGAGAGAGGGTATTGTCATTGATAGGGCGAGCGGCAGCATAATGCAGCAAGGACAGTGCTTTTTGACGGTGCCGTGCAACAAGACAAAGAGCTGTTTGGCGAGCGGGATTCATAACGGAGCTCTGTGATGATCCTTCAATTCGTCTCTCATGCATTTTTACGAGTTTCATATATCAGCTATATGAGTCTATATAAGGGATGTATGACACAATGAATGATTCACGGGGGCCTGAACAGCTCAGTATGTCTAATAAATAATAAATCTAATTTTTACTGATGCACACACACTGTGTTTTGCTCTCGATTAAATTTTAATCGAGGTGACGGTGGCCACGGTGGTTGGAACGCCATTGTGAACCATGCGAATCTATATCATTCTTCTCTTCCGTTGCTTTGTTGTGGATTCATCCTCCACGTGGTTTATCAAAAGAGAACCGTTTCAGATCAGCTCAAGTCTCACGGTTTACGTTGCTCATATGGAAGTGTATATGCTAATGGAAGGGAGGAAATGGGGAAATGAGAAATGCAAGGCATGGGGTAAAGGTAATATGAAAGATGGAAATGTATTCATTGGATATATGCACTGTATGGCTGTTTGGACTAGAAAGAACTGTTTGCAGATTGGTGGTAGTGCCTTGAGACAACAAGAGCCAGATTAGTTTGTACGCAATGAACACAAACCCATAAAATAAAATAAAATGTGTTTATATATGTGTGAGTGTGTGTGTCTACCTAAAAAGTCTTGTCACCTATCTAAGTTTTAGGAACAACAAATAATAATTTGACTTCTAGTAGATTTAGTATCAGAAGGGGCTTATATGAAAGGTAAAGGCCTCTAGATAGTGCTTACAGTATTTTACCAAAATAAAATATGATCATGCCTTAATTTTTAATTATTTAATTAAGACAGTAAGGTCCGACTTTGCCTAGACAAACATTGTGTCACTTAACAGAAATAATGTACAGTATAGAATATAAAGTCATGGTGCAGTGGAAAAAGAATTAATATTGTGTATGATTCCTATGAGCTTGCAGGACTGCATTCATACTTCTCTGCAATGACTTAAATAACTCATTCATAAATTCATCTAGAATGGTAAAGAAAGCGTTGTTGCAGGAGTCCTAGAGTTCGTCATAATTTTTTGAATTCATCTTCAATAACTCCTTCATCTTACCCCAGATATGCTCAATACTGTTCATATCTGGTGACTGGGCTGGCCAATCCTGGAGCACATTGACCTTCTTTACTTTTAGGAACATTGATGTGGAGGCTTAAGTATGAGAAGGAGTGCTATCCTGTTGAAGAATGTGCCCTCTCCTGTGGTTTGTAATTCAATAGGCAGCACAAATGTCTTGATACCTCAGGATGTTGATGTTGCCATCCACTCTGCAGATTTCTTGCATGACCCCATACTCAATGTAACCCCAAAACCATGATTTTTTTCTTAACCGAACTGATGAGAATCTTGGATCCATGCGGGTTCCAATAGGTCTTCTGCAGTATTTGTGATTATTGTGGTGCAGTTCAACAGATGATTCATCAGACAAAAATCTACCTTCTGCCACTTTTTCTTTTTTTTGCAAGTAGAAGTCGTTATTATTTGTTGCTCTTACAACTGGGATAGACGACAATACTTTTGTCAGGTAGTGTATTACCAAAGCCAATAGAATATGACAAGCCAAAAAAAACTGAAGCCAAAAAGGCTAATGCTAAGACTTCTGATCTGCTAGTGAAAAAGGAGACAAGAGGCCATTTTTTAATGAATGTCAAAGGAAGATGGATCACTAAGCTTAAATAAGTTTTTGTGGGGAAATAGCTAATCATTTAATCGACAGCATGTTAACTAATCTTCAACATGTTTTACATTAAACAACACACTCAAAGTGAATTGTGTGTTTATTTTACCCTTTAAAAATGTTACTTTTTAAGAGAAGGCAGAGTAGCATTAATTTACTGTAGTATATATTGTTATATTGTGTACTGTATGTTTTAAAATTGTATGTTGTCTTAAATATATTTTTCTATTGTTGGTTTCACCTGGAAATATACTTAAATAATAATAATAATAATAATAATAATAATAATAATAATAATAATAATAATAATAATAATAATAATAATAACCACTTTTTTCTGGCATTAGCCTGATCTTTATATAATGCATTGTAATTAATAATATGAACGTTTTAGTTTTTAATGAACATTGATTTATATTATTTTTAGTGAAATAAATATACTATTTACAGTATATGGCTTTCTTGTTTTAATAGATTTGAAATGTAATGACTTGCATATCTGCTTTGTATGATAGTGTTTATGATGATGTAATAAGAGTAAAATATACATATTTTTAATAAAAAGCTGTTCTTTCTATGGCTTATTTGTATTTGTTATATGCTACTAAAAACAGATTCATAAGTACACACTTAGCTGATGATTGATTATAAAGCTTGTTTGGCATGCGGTCCCGGGAGAGAGCCCTGAGCTCATAAGATCCTCGAGTCCGGGGCTCCCTCCCGTTTGCAAGGCAAGAGGGGAGTTTGAGCTCAGGTTTATCTTGAGAACTCCCCTGCTGTAGTAGTCAATGAACAGATGATTGCTCTTAAAGGGCACATACATGACCCCTTTTTTTATATTCAATATAAGTCTTTTGTGTCAGCAGAATTTGTCTGTAAAGTTTCAGCTCAAAATACCCATCAGATTATTAATTATAGCTCTCTAAAGTCGTTCCATTATAGCTCTAATCAAATTTTTCCAGTTTTTTGCACTGGCCCTTTAAGAATAGTCCTCCCCGCCCACCGTTCCCGTCAGCGTGCCCCAATCTCCGCCCTCGGCTGCGTCAGACACACAGACACAACAGGAACAGGTGTATGAGAAGCAGATCTCACTACGTTTGTGAGAAATATAACAGTAAGAACTTTACCAAAGACTGTTAAATGTGTTTGTTAAGGAGCTGCAACGATGAGTCACGCACATGCAGTTATAGAGTTCGTTCACGCACGCACGCACGTGCGCGCGCACACACAGACAGCGCGCGCTTTTGCGAGCAAATGTGAAAGGATACGGGCTAATGTCCACTGCTGTATGGATTTCTGTTATGGTAATGTACACAATAAACCTGATTTAATGTCAACAAACCGAGATTGAAGCGTCTTTTTTGCTGACACGCGGCTGTGGTGATGAAGTAAAGCTGAAGTGAATGGCTGTAGTTCATTACAAACATGCACTGTTTTAAACACGTGTTAAACTTGTGAAACTCACTCTTGATCACATCTGATGATGATTGATGACCTTCGCGAACTGAACAGACCTTTTATTCCCGGTTGTTTTGCGCACGTCCTGTCTTGTTGATATGATTATACGCGTTACTACGGAGACATGTTAATACGCAGCTGTCAATCAATTCGGTGGGCGGGGGGACCGCACTCCTACGTAGAGTTGCGGTCGATCTCAAAACCGCTCCAATTGGTCCACCGTTTTTATGCTGTTAAATTGAAAAAAAAGGACTGGGTGTGTTTATATCACCCCAAATGACCGTCTATACACTATAACTACACATATGACTGTCCAAACAGCTTAAAAAGTAGATTTTTCATCAAAGGTGCCCTTTAAGAGATAACTACTTACTAGGAGTATGTATGGAGCCGATTTGAATTAGTCAATTAACTAAAGTTGCAAGTTTTTGGACGGTGGGAAGAAACCGGGGAACCCGGGGGGAAACCCACATGAGCACGGGGAGAATGTGTAAACTCTGTACAGAAACGTTAGCTGGATTTGTATGGACTAGAACCCATGACGTTCTTGCTATAAGGCAACTAACCACTGGGCCACCCATCTAAGGAGGAGGAGTAGGGGATGGCTGTTTAAAAATAAACATCACAAAGAAAACAAATTCACTAGACTTTTATAAAGCTGCCACGAAAATGAATGCCCTTACATGATTGATGTCTTGTGGAATCCATGTTAGCATTATATCATTTCTCCAAGAAAAGGTACATACACTTTTTATTCTCATATGCTAGACACATACTGTCTGTTTAGTAACTCATCATACATATGCCCTCATTTGTCATTGTCCAGTATTTTACTTTGCTCATTTCAGAGCTTGTCAAACATTTTCCTACTTAAATATGCTGTTTAGGTGCAGCACGATGGCTTAGTGGTTAGCATTGTTGCTTTGGCTGGGCAAGTTGCCATTTCTGTGTGGAGTTTACATGTTCTCCCAGTGTTCACCTGGGTTTCCTCTGGGTGCTCCGGTTTCCCCTACAGTCCAAAAACGTGCTATAGATGAATTTGATTAACTATATTGAATGCAAGAGAGTGTGGGTGTTTCCCAGTACTGGGTTGCAGGTGGAAGGGCAACCACTGCGTAAAACATATGCTGGAATAGGTGTCAGTTGGACATCAAACCTGGTCTCTCAAGGTAGATTGAACAACCCAAAAATCAGCAAGATTATTTGATCCACTTCACAAATGACAGTTAGTTCTGTTTAGTTAGCACAGAGCAAACTTGTGTGAGGCATAATATAAACTTTCAAGTATTTTTACAGCACAATTTTTTATTTTTTTTTTGAGATTATATTAGCTTTGTGGCGCAATATATAAAGTTACATTATGTTTGGTTTTTCTTCAACTGTTTAAAGAACAGTCACATTTCTGTTCTTTTTGTTTTGACCACAATTGGCACAATTACTCGAAATGTTATGAAATATTCAAACCTAACATGGTGAATATGTGCATTGTGGTAAGAAGTGAGGCATTTAACTGTTGGGTTCTTAAGCAGCATATATTTATGGAGTAAGTGTTATGTTTTAACTATTAAAATTGTATAATTTAGGAAATTACTATGTAGGGCTTATATAAATTAATGTAGATATCACTTTATTTTGATGGTCCCTATCACACAATCTGATGACTGTAAGTAAAAGAAGGAAATGTGAGGAAATCTAGTGAAAAGGGACAGCAAATGTGCCTGTAATTGTACAGAATCACCCTTATATGCTGAGACTCAAAAGTAGAAACAAATGCAAACACCATCATGTTAACACACATAACACTATAATAATGCAATTAATGAGTAATAACTGATGAAAAAGAAAAAAACAAACAAACATGCAGCAATTTCTTTTACTTACATCAAACGATGAGTTTTGCTGCTGGTTCAAACTACTTATTTTTCATTTTTAAATGTGCTAAATAAACAATTCTTGAGGTATTTTGGGAGGACGACTTAATTGATTTATGTTCAATCTGCCTAAATTTGTAGAAAAAAAATTTAGATTACATTTTTTTTAGCACATGAAGGAATTGTGTATAACCCAGCATTTTTTTCAGTGACTGTTCCACTAAACCACTCTGTGCCATTTTATAAGCTTTAAATTTCTTTCTACATTGGTATCATGTAGATTTAAGGTTCCTCACACTGGGGTTCATCAAATGCAATCATCTCAATTTCATTTTTCTATTTATTTGAAGTGTTTTGAAGAAAATATTTCTATGCCTTTGCGATTCAATCCAAAGCAGCCCATCTAACATCCAAACCAAAGTGAAACACCCCGTTTCATTCTTTTTATTGTGTAACAGCTTCCAGATGAATTCGCATGAGTGTGTCTGAATTGCTGAATTATGTAACCATCACTTTACAGCTCTGATGAACAAACCCTTGAACAGTAGAATAAGACGCTATTCTCGAAAAAAAAGTTGTGATAAAAAAAACACTAAGAAAAAACAGCCAAATATGAACAATGAAAACACACAAAGCCAGAACTCCACGTATTCAGTGCATCATCTAATTTCAAGATTGAGTACTTCCTTTCTTTTTCCTTTCAAACCAGCCAAACAATTTACAATCATCCAACGCATTAACCTTTAGCAGGCAACAGTGAGCCATCATTCTTAATGCTTTAAGAAGACACTTAAAATGCACGCCTGATAAAGAAAGAAGAACATTCTCTGAAAGGGGTGACAAAAAGAGAGAGAGAAAAAAAGAAAGGGTCTGAAATGCATGAGATTAAAGTAGGAAAAGAGAAAAGATGGTTCAACATTGGATGCGTGGCTGGCATATTTAACCTGCCCATCTGCATGAAATACGGCCGGGCGGACGCGGCTCTGCTTCAGTGCTCCCGAGCCCGTACTTAACATTTCCGTAGGTGAAAGGGGAGGCGTCGTTAAGGGGAGCCGCGCTCCGGGATGCTCATCTCCAGCTCTCCCTGAAACCATTTATTGCATGAGAGCCTCCATATCATGATCAATCCCCTGGAAAAAGTCCATACAGTGCCACCACACAGGCTCTGCAGTTAGACCTTTTCTGTCCCCCAAATACATCTCTGTTCTCTCTGAAAACAATTTACAGAAGCTTGTAGTGCTATTTGAGACCTTGGTATTTTCTATTTACTTGATCACACGGGAGAGACATCTTATAAGTCAGCCCAATGGAGTTAAAGCCTTTTTATGACTTTAACACAGCTACATGGCCTAAAATAATTCATAGTGACCATGGCAGGCAACTTGCAAAAGTGACATTATAAATCCTTAAAAACACCATAAAAATAAAGCAGTACACTTGTGGCATTTAGAAAAGCCCTAAAATTGTCAGTATTGATATGCACAATACTACTATTATCAAATTAAAAATAGTACTGTAATTTAACATTCACTGTTATGCAACATGTAAAGTGTATGTAAATAATTGTATGTCATTTAACTTTACATTTTTTTACAGTCCAGTAACATTATAGTATAATTTTTTTTTTATTTCTTACAACATTTCCTACATTTTTATTTACATGTATTACCATTATTGTTATTAATATTATTGTTATAATAATAATAATAATAATAATAATAATTATTATTATTATTATTATTATTATTAATAACAATAAAATAATAATAATAATAATAATAATAATAATAATAATAATAATAATAA
>CAIGQQ010034734.1:3282169-3309515 GCA_903798035.1 Danio albolineatus | reverse complement strand
ATATTATATTATATTATATTATATTATATTATATTATATTATATTATGTACATCTTTTTGATTTGTTTAATGCTCCGTAATTCAAAATTATTCCAGTGTAAGGATGATGATGATGATGACTTGATCAGTCTGAAAGCATGTGGAAGGAGAACAGCTTCTGGACACAACTGTTTTGGAGCCAGTTGACTGAGCCATAATGACGTGATTAATGTTGCATTCAAGTGCACCTGGAAAAATCATACCTCCAAGTCAGGGATTTCTTATTATGACATGTCATGTATGTTATAGCCAAATAACAACTGTATGCTGAAATGCAGCTTGCAAAACAAAACAAAACAAAATTATACCATTTATTATTATTATTATTAATATCATTTATATTATTATTTATTATATCATCATACTTTTTTGCAGACTGGACTTTATCTCACTGTAATCTATTATATCAAAATATAATATATTATTTAAATTTATTAAAATTTTTCACAATGATCAAAAGACTAGTTTGTAGCACAAAAGGGTTTAACTGTTAATTGCAGTTATTAACCTGTATCTACAATAAATTAGATTTTCCACACAATCAAAGAAATAAGTCACAAAACAAAAGATGTGACGACAGCATCATAACTATTGCCCACGGGGCTTACCATTCTTTCTATATAAATTTCTAGACAAATTTCATCTAATTCATATTCATGAGCCAAGCTGATAAGGTATATAGATGTGACCCCCGTCACTTTTCAGATGGTCCTCACGCCCCTGTGTATTACAGCAGTGCGGTTATGTGATTTGGGCCCTTTCGTCTGATATTGGTTTCTCTTCCCAGGGCTGCTTTAAACGAATTGTTAAGCACACCAAAATGAATGTCAACATTGTTGGAGGAGTAGCTGCTGGAGTCACTGCCATTGAGGTAAACATAACATCCATCATGCTGTTACAATAACGAATGCATTGGGTATATGAAGTTGAACAGCTCTCAGGATTTGACTGTTGCCTTCATCATGATTGGTTAGCACAAGTTTGTGATGCACAATAATTTAGCACTTTGCATGACCAGTGCAAACTATGCGTGTCAATGTGCTTTTGCCTGTTCAAAATGTAAGACAAATTATTTGATACTGCACTGTAAAAAATTTGCAATTTTCCATATTTTACTTTTAATTTTTTTCCCTGTTCATTTATGCTTTTGAATTGGATCATGGAACCTAATTATCTTTCTCCCAACAACTTTTAACCTCGAAAAGTTAGAAAAAGTGACTTTTATTTCTCTATTTATTTTTTTATACCGTATATCATTTCCAACTGCTAAAATGTCAATAAAAGTCATTTTGTTAAAACTGTACAGTTGAATTTTCAACAACAAAAGTTGACAGAGCAACGATCAAGGTCCCATTATGCAATTCAGAATCCTAAACCAACACTTGTAAATAACCAAATATGATAACTGTTAATTAACAGATATATTTTACGGTGTACCTTTAAATTATTCAATTAAATATAAATCTCTATGCCAGAATTTGCTCCTTTAAATGACGAGCAGCAAAGATTATCGCCACTCATTTTTTTTTATAATACAACAGGAGAAAAGAAAATCAAACGTATTGGCTATAAGCCTTCACCTGTGTTAGGACTGGGCGATTAATCGAAAAGTATTCGAAATCGACATTCAGAACCTATAATCGATCAATTTTTTCCAGGTCAATTTTTTCAATTACTTTCCCTACCATGTGTGGAGTCACGTGACCCTGCTCTGTTAAGGCTGATTTATACTTCTGCATTGAACGCACGGGTATGGTCATGAGCAGCCTTCACAAGCTCGTATACCTGCGCACCTCTCAAAAAAATTAAACTATACGTCACACGTTTGCACTACATTGATGATGATCGGACGCTGCTCCAGAGATGGCATATTTTCTATTATAATGTTCAATAAATAGGCATCACGGTGGCACAGTAGGTAGTGCTGTCGCCTCACAGCAAGAAGGTCGCTGGTTCGAGCCTTGGCTGGGTCAGTTGGCATTTCTGTGTGGAGTTTGCATGTTCTCCCTGAGTTTGCGTGGGTTTCCTCCGGGTGCTCCGGTTTCCCCACAGTCCAAAGATATGCAGTACAGGTGAATTAGGTGAGCTAAATTGTCCGTAGTGTATGAGTGTGAATAAGAATGTATGGAAGTTTCCCAGAGATTGGTTGCAGCTGGAAGGGCATCCGCTGCGTAAAACAAATGCTGGATAAGTTGGCGGCTCATTCCGCAATGGCGACCCAATATTAATAAAGGGACTAAACCAAAAAGAAAATGAATGAATGAATGTTCAATAAATAATCTTAGATAGTGTGTTTCCTTCAATTATTTTAAATTAATGCACCCTTCATTCAAAAATCTCTCACTTGTAATGTGAACATATTTACTGTACAAAACTTGTCAGTGAACTATGAGGCCAAAAAAATAATAATTAAAAATCAAATAATCAAGGTAAAATGTTCAATTACTTGAAATTTTGATTTTAGGCCAAATCGCCCAGCCATAACCTGTGTAGTGATTCATTTTCTCTCGATGATTATATACTCAGTCATTTCAGATGTTCACAATCAGTTGAGTCAGATATTATTTAAGTCTCATTAGGTGCACATCTTAAGAATTGGAATGAAATAGTCATATCAGGAGGTAGAAGAAAAGAAACATAACAACATCACAACAATCTAAGTTGCAATGCATCAGACAGATATTATACTATGTTGTACATCTTGTTTAAAAAAAAATTAAAATTAATCATTAATGCATTTATTTAACATTTACATTTATTTATGGTCACACTTTATTTTATGGTCCGTTAGTTGAATTAAGCTACATTGCATCTACATGCCAACTAATTCTTATTATATTATAAGTATACTGTTAGGGTTGGAGTTAGGGTTAGTGTAAGTTGACATGTACTTGCAAAGTTTCTTATAGTCAGTTAAATGTCTGTTGAAGGAGCAGCATGCAGATATTAAGCAGACAGTCTACTAATACTCAAACGGACCATTAAAATAAAGTGTTACCTTATTTATTTATTTATATTTAGGCATGGTGTACAATGTAGTACACTGCATTCAAATAATAACGTGTTTTGTTTTCTAGTTGGCAGCGATGGGAGTGGCCATGTATCTCTATTGCTACTTGGACAAAAAAGAAACCTGAAAGTCTCACTAGTTCTTACTAGAATTCTAAATGAATTGTTGTTTATAATTCAAAGTTGGCAAGTAATACTGTAGATGTTATGAAGTAAATTATTGTAAGATTTCATTTGTATGATTTTAACAAGGCAAAGTGGATGATAAAATTGTTATTTGATTTTGAAAAGGGATGTGATGTTAAAATAATCATTTTCTTTCTGAGTACGGAATGCAATGAAATGATTCTGAATCCCTTTCTTCATGTGTATAACCGGAGATCAAGTTAATTTGCATTGAGAAGCAATAATTGCTTTGCACTGAAACGCTTCATGCCACACAAGCTGTTCT
Organism: Danio albolineatus; assembly: GCA_903798035.1. NCBI lineage: Eukaryota > Metazoa > Chordata > Actinopteri > Cypriniformes > Danionidae > Danio > Danio albolineatus. Next base: position 3,306,016 of record CAIGQQ010034734.1, on the reverse strand, counting down.
TAAACATGAAAAATACGTTTAGGGAGCGAAAGGAAAAGTGTTAGCGTGGAATGTGTCATACATAATGCATAAATAACTTTGCACCATACAAAAATATCCCTAATTATGTTATATTTTGGTGAATGACAGAGGTTGATTGTTTGCTCTTTTTGGTGTAAACAGTAAATAAAATGCAGCATGATGTGAAGTTAATCTAGTTACCCCTTGTAATGATTTTCCATTGACTTTAACAGTGTGGATCAAAATAAATGAATGACGAGGTGGAAAATAATATTCATGCACAAACATTGTAACTCACTCTACTAAAACACAATCTCTCTGGTGGTCTGCGTCATTATGAAATCCCCACTACAACTTCAGCACACAGTCAAATTTACACAGGGGTTCAACCACACTAAATTTGCATTGATTTCAATATTCACACAATTTCCTTTGTGGGTTCTTCAGGTTTCCACATGGTTTGCCTGCCCTGTTGTCTACTTATCTAAAAGAAAATTATTATGTTTTAAAAATCAGATATTATTCTATTAAGAAACGCAAACTAGGGCTGAACAATATACCATTTCAGCACTAAAACCACATTGCAGGGTGTGCAATATTGAGTTCATATTTTATGATTATAGTTTACCAGAAGCCATAGCTCAAAACACAGAAGATTTTTGGATTCACTGAAGAGTTTAACCATAATGGAGTGAAAGCTGATCATTTGCGTGTGTTTTTAAGACTGACTGTGAATTTGTACTGTTGAATGAATTTGAACTGTTTATTACTCTAATAAAGAGACATTTATTGAATTATTTATACAGTGAAGATTGCATTGTGTTATTTTACATTTGATTATGTAATTTCTGTAATGTGATGGAAAATATTTCACTTCTATCTTCCCAATAATAATCCCCATAATCTTCCAAAATAATCCCAATCAGGCTAAACAAATGAATTATTTCCAAACAGCCATTCAAAATATCTGGTAAATTGCATTTATGTTGCAATATAAATCTCAACAAAACAAAATACTGCAATGTCAAATTTTTCCAATATTGTGTAGCCCTAATGTAAACTACATATAAAATATACTGTGCATAACACTAATTGCGACCTTTTAAACATTCTATATTGAAATAAATAAAAATTAACAGACCAAGAACACATGTAAAAACATGTAAATTGGTCCCATGTACAATTTGACCCTCTAGCACAGGAGTGCCCATACTCGACTACCTAAGCTTAATAAGGTGGTTCAGGTGTGCCTAAATGGTTTTGGAGGTAAACTCTGCTGGACCCAACTCTAGCGCATAATAAATAAAAACGTATGCGTTTTGCTGATAAATATTGATTTGGTTGCGAGTAATTCAGCTTACATTCAAATTTGAAATATATGGTAAATGTTTTGATGTTGTTATGGGTTTTGAAGTTGACAGCCATCCTCTGTACATTAATCACTATCAAAGCAAAAACTCACAACAGTTTAAAACTGTAACTTTGGTGACCTATTATGTTTACACTTATAATCCAACCTTGAAAATTCAATTCCGCAAAACACTGACAACAAGTGAAATTATCTAATATATATGTTGGCTTACCTGTCGAGTTAGTGTTGGCGCAATTTCAACTAGAACAGGAAGACAGGGTGGGGCATTTCCAGCAGCCTCTCCCAATTTAAAACTAACCAATCCCATTCCGTTTTTATCAGCCAGAGCCATATCTCGATAAAGTCACGTGTCATCCATAACTCAGACATAATCCTATATGACTGCGGCTGCTGCTTTACAAACAGTTCGCATTAAAATAAATAAATAAATAAATAGGCATCGTCAGGCCAAGTAGAACGCATATAGACTGAATGGTTTATTTTCTATATAGTACAATATGTGCAAACGTTATTGCGTGAACTGAACATTGAAGTCGGACGCCACGGTGACGTAGTACGTAGCACGTTCGCCTGACAGCAAGAGGGTCGCTGGTTCGAGCCTCGGTTGGGTCAGTTGGCATTTCTGTGTGGAATTTGCATGTTCTCCCAGTGGTCGCGTGGGTTTCCTCCGGGTGCTCCGGTTTCCCCCACAAGTCCAAAGACATGTGGAACAGGTAAATAGGGTAAAATGTCCATAGTGTATGAGTGTGAATGAGTGTGTATGAACATTTCCCAGAGATGGGTTAACCAACTGCAAGGGAAGGGAAGCAATTGCAGCTTCTATTTATAGGGGTTTTTCTTTTAAATCTTTTTGTCAATTTTTTGTCATTGTTTTGGAACATACAACTTTTACATAATAACATAACTATGTTTAATTAAATGTAAGCATGTTTAAATTTTAGTTCTAAAGTAAGTTATTAAGGCAATACTCTTGTATGTAAGATTTATTTTTTTTAAATGAGAGATTTTATGGAATATGTTAGGTTAACTTTAGTAATTGGGAGTAAAACAAAAACATGAATATGACTAAGTTGACTAATGACTAAGGCCCTCATTCTCTTACAAATTATTTTAAAGACCCAACAAATCACAGCATTGTTTTTGTCATGGTAAATGTCAGAATAAACTGTGAACAAGTGGTCTAAAGCCACATTTATAACCTTCATTACATATCATTCCAATTAAAGTAAAGCTGTGACATTATTATGCTTAAAAATCGAAAAGAAAAAAGGTCATTGAGACAAAAGTTTAAGAAAACATTTTATTTTATATTAGAAAACCAATCATTTTTAACTACTTGGATATACAAAACTGTTGGAGAATCATATTAGACATTCTCTTCAAACTGAAGTACAAAATAATATGTTGAGATAATAAACATTTCTATTATGGTATTGCACATGTTCCAAATACTATGAAAATGTTTAGCGGCACCACAAATACAACGTCTGTAGCAACATCAGTACCGATCTCTGAAACCCCACAACAATCTAGTCTGGAATCTCCTCCGTGAAATGATTTGGACATTATTGCGTGATAAATCAATTTTCCACCAGCGTCTCTACATACAGTAAGTCACGTTAACACAGGGCAGATCTGTGATGCAGCTGAGATTGCATTGATTTCAAGTGTTAATCCTCCACCGTAAGGCTATTAAGTGGCTGTGTGGACACATAGATCTCACCTAAGCAGCATCACCTGTCTCTCTCTGAGAAGAGAGATATCTTAATGCTCTTGCTGGAGGGCCAACATTTAAAGAAAATCAATTACATATGTTAAAATCTGTCATTTTCCGATTGTGCAGTGCTGTCAAGTTCAGATACCGCTTTAATCTTTTCAGCCACTAAAGAACAACAATCGATAAAAACACTCAAAAATATGATGACAATCTTTTGATCTAAAAATATATTTGTCTGTACATAGTTTAATTTGTAAACAAATGTAAGCCTTTTGCTTCTTGTTGACAGTTTTCTTGTTTAAAAGTGAATCCATCAGGTAAAAATAAACCTAGTTATCTTGATATTGAAAAAATAAATAGACATAAGTTAAAACGTGTGCAGGGTGGCCCAATGCACTCAGTAGTGTTAAAAGTATCTTGCGTCCGACATATCATTTCAATCCCTTTTCGCAGTATTGTGATTTGACGTCACATTCAGTAACTCACTTTAATGTAGTACCGGTAATACTTTAAAATATCTAAAACATAAAACCTTCCAGCATAAACGTATATGAAATGGTGTGACCTCAGGAAACACTCTTAATGCAAAACACATACCAACAATAAGAGGTCACAACACACCCTTTTTTTCCACTCAAATATCGCTCAAGTTTCAATGAGCCTGTAGTTTCTAGAGGCTTCCGGCACAGGACGGTTCATCCTATCGCTCACCCTCTTTGTCTAGCAGGGGCTTGAAGTGTAACACAAGGCCCATTATCAGCCTGACACAGGCCTTGTCTGTTAGTGGTTAGAAAAGACCCTTTGGCTTGGAATAGGACAGGTCTACATCTGTTCCACAGGAGGCCCCTCCTCTTTAGGTGCAGGCTCCAGGTGAATGGGAGTGACATTACCGGGCTTCTTAAGACTGAGGGAGAGGGGAAGATCACATTAAAGGTCACACCTAAAACTTTCAAGTACATTATTATGTAGTACAACAACAACAACAACAACAAAAATAATATTTGTAATGCGCCTTTCTTACACTCAAGGTGCTACAGTAGTAGAAACAATAATAAAACACTGCTATTCCATAATAGCAATCATAATGACAACACAATAGTCACAACAAACAACTATAAAATTAAAGTAATCTACTTAAAGTAAATAAAGACAGACAGGCAGACCAAAAAAGGAAATACAGCACAAAGCAACAAACAATTAAACAAAAATAGAATAACACTAATAATAAATAAAAAACACAACACATGAAAAATAAAACACAGAACAAAACACAAGAAAAAAACATAAACACAAGCAAAATAATAGTAATTTTTTTTTGTTTTGTGTTTTTTGCTTTTTGTTGATTTATTCTGTAGTTTATTTTTTCGGTGTTTTGCGTTTTTGTTCGTTTTATTCTGTATTTTTTAATTGTTTGAGGAACAAACAACTAAACAAATATAGAATAAAACTGAAGAAAATACAACACAGAATAAAACAAACAAAAACGAACCAAAACACAAAAATAAAATAAATAACAAAACAAGCAATACAGTGGTTCCTCATTAATCGTTACGTTCTAAAAATAGCCCGCAATAGGTAAATTCCAAGAAGTAGTCTGCTTTGTTTTTTTACAATTATTATAGATGTTTTACAGCTGTAAAACTCCTCACTACACACTTTTCTGAGATAGGCATTAACATTTTCACACTTTTCTCTCTGTTTAAACGCTCAAGTAACTTCAACCTTCCTTTAGCATATCCAGAAGTCCAACTTTTTGTGCGATGGTTAGCATCTTCCTTTGCCTTTTGGGTGTTTCCGTGGGTGCCTCTGACAGAATGTTTCATCGACATTATGGGGTTTGTTGGCGAGAGAACTTGCAAACATACAGTCCAGCACTTCAAAGTCACACTGCTAGCAATCGAAGATTAATGTAAATTTAAAAATCCTGCAGTAAACAATTTCCTTTAAAATAGTTTCAGCTATTATTACCAATAATGTGTTATGCTGGTCCTGAGAAGGCAGTTGGTAAAGTGCATTTTTAATACAACATCTTGCTTTGACTCTCTTTAAGGGTTCATAAAAGCATGATTTGTACTAAATTATGCACCCAATACATGTTTTTATTAAAGACATAAAAAATGCCTTTGAAATCCAACTGAGAACCTGTGACACTTCCTGGACACACAGCTGTTATATATATAACCTGAACAACTTGAAGCCCAGAAAAAAAAGAATATGGCATAAACATTGGTATGCACATTTCACAAACGTCTTAATGCTTTGACTTATGTGATAGAACGTGTGAAGGTATCAAATTTAATAGGCAGTGTGTTCCAGAGCTTTGAGATTACATAAATGCATGTATACTCACGAGTACGGCGAGATTGGAACAGCCACTACCAGGATGTGGTTCTTCTTTCTGAAGAGCCTCCAGAGTCCTTTGTGATAACCTCGTACATCCAGGTCCCACACATGCAGGCACTACAAGCAGTAAACAAGATAAGGCCATAACCTAATATCGCAGCTTTAATACCCGCATGACAGTATTTATATATTTATTTCAGTATATTTCCTCTCTCACTGTTCATAAGCCATTTATCTACCCCTGCAGGCTCTTCAAACAACAGCCAGCTATAATCTGCACCTTTTGCTCAGATACAAACAGGCCAATTTAAGATGCACTGCAACCCACTGTAACAATAAATGCAGGATAAATATTGGGTAACCTGCTCAGTTCATTGAGATGTGCAAACAAAATCTCTTTAGACGGAAACCAAGGAGCTTTATGATGCACTAAGTTCAACATACCTTTGCCAACTCTGTCCACGTGTTTGTGTCCGTTTCCTGCTCCATTTTGATGAACATGACAAAGGTCTTTCCCTCTGTATCTGGGATAAATGAGTCTTCGCATGGATTTTTACTGTGGTCCAGAACTTCAGCCTCACTGCAGGCACACAAATGATTATTGCAGTCGTTGTAATAATGCAATTTTAAGGCATTTGATTAATTATGCAATAATAGAGCAGAACTTATTTATTTACCGTAGTAAGTTTTGAATTTCAATCTCATAAGGATCTTTTTTCAAGCTGTAAATATTGAGAGAAAATCCAAAATGACTTAAAAGGCACATAAATGAGAGGGGAAAAAAATGATAGATGACTGGATCAATACATACTTCTCTACATTCTTCATTGGAACATTCGGAATCGTGTTGAACTTGTGCTTTTTAAAGTAAACTTCCTGTGAAGATTAAAATACAAATCACCAAATCCCACATCGAATTTTTTAAATGCATTTCTTTCATTTTTTATGATTTTTAAAAATGTATAAAAACGCTGTCCTTAACTGAGTTCTCTGTTAGAAAAACATGACTAGTTCATAAAAATTGGTACAAAAATATAATTAAAATATAAAAAGACAGATAATATATGTTAAAATTTGTAAAATAAGGAAAAGTCAAACAAGTAAACAATAGTGACTGACAATTGAAGTATAAGCATCTCACTTACATGGAAGTAACCGTTCATGTTTAAGCCAATGATGCCAAAGTGATAAGAGCGGGAAACATCAGGAATGACACACTCTCTTCCCTTCCTCTGCTCTGGCATCCGCATCCACATATCCCAATCCCACAGCTTTGTCATGGTAACAATAGATGAAGAAGAAATGAATGAATAAGAATGATAACAGATACAGACTTAATCTATTTTGCTAATACACAGTCGTTTAAAAGTTTGGTGTAGCTGTTATTTTCCTGAAACAAACAGATTTTGTTTTTCAGCATTAAAGCTAATTCAAGAAATAATAGTAAAGATTTGTGTTACAACAGATTTATAATACTTTTGAATTGTTATTCATTATTTAGAAAATTAAAATCATAAAAATTAGTTTTCAATGATGACAATAGTAGCAGGCATCAAATACAAACATTAAAATGATTTCTGAGGGATTATGTGATACTGAAGACTGAAAAAATTTACAATTGTCATTGACATCAAAAGACTAAATGACCTTTTAAAAATTATGAAAGTTATAAAAATCATCTCAACTCATCTTTTTATCTACTTTTGAAAAAAATATTAGTACCAATAATCCACAAAATAAATACCTTTTTCAAATAGGATATTAATGTATATCATTATCATTAATATTATTACTATTGTAAGTTATTTATTTATTTTATATTCTATATAGGCTTTGAAAAATGTTTTCTACTTATTCTGTTTATTTGTCCATCCATCCATCTTTGATATCCTAGTTGTTTTTATGGTGATTGTTATTTTTTAGTTTAACCAATATTTTGTACAGTCATTTTTTTATAATTGAAAATGTGACAAATTGATACAAATAAAAATCTTTTAGGTAGAAAAATATATTTTTTAAATCTAATATTATTTCAATTCGTTTTATTTAATTAACATGGCCTTAAATGTACATGAAAAATACAAGCAAACAAACAACTTAGAAATCCCAAACATTTCAATGTGTGTATAAATACAATATTACTGCAATATTTTCATGGTTTTAAAATTAAGGAAATATATGTGCCAATAAAAAGCCCTTACTAGGCATTACACTCTCTTGAAATTCACCAGATTGACTCTTTAAATGTTATCAATCCAGTGAGAACAACACTTCCCAGTGGTGAGAGAAGAATTAATCACTTCTAAAAGCTTTACTGTAAGCAAATGGAGTGGAAAATTGTGCCAAATGAGACATTTCTTATGAGGCCTTCAGCATGTAATCTGTAAATTTTTAAAAAGTTCTTATGTACACATAAATGATATGCTAAACACATGCATCGGCTGTCTCACCTTCTCAGGAGTCGGCCATTTGGGCTCCAGTTCATCCTTGTAAAGGCTCTTTTTAAGCACCCAGCCAAGGCCAGGCATGCTTTCCACTCTGTACAGCAGAGATGGGTCCTCTGCCGTGTGCTCGTAACCCTTCAAAACAGCACAGCAGAGAGGTCAAGACCACTGCCTGAAGTAACTTGGCCAACCATTGTTTAGCAGAACAAAAACATATTAGCAGAAACAGCATTTACAAACAGTTACCTCAGAGATTGAACAAAGTGAAAATAAAAATAGCACATTGTCAGCAATCACTTTTATTCCCACTCACTTGGTCGTTCCAGGCTGAGATACAGTATAGACTGTCATCCTCATGCAACAAATGGATGGTCTGACTGAGAAAGCTAGAGGCAAAATTGGAAGAAATAAATCTCAATTACTGACATTTTGTCAAATGCTGTTATGCAGTCTTTTCTATTAAGATGAGTTGAGTTTCTGCACAGTGCACTCTTTCTGAACTATTTCTTGTTTAACCCGATATGTAATACAGGAGTTTGCTGCCATCTGGTGGATATCCTCAGTTTTACAGGTGAGTTTTCAAGCATCAATGCAATTGAAGTGTAATTCAGCTTCCCACCCTGCATATTCCAAATCCAATGTGTCCCATTTTATTCATTTTCTAAACAAAAAAAAGTTTACTTTAAACAGGGTTTCTGCAGGTTTCATCAATTTACATTTAGTTCAAGTTCAAGAAGACAATTGTGAATTAAATATTAGACTTGTGTTTTTTTTTATTAGACCGTTTTTAACGACATTTCTTTTAAAAATAATAACATCATTTTTTTAAACTATATTAAAAGTCTGACCAAGTCCCCTCACATTTAAACAAAAGTTATTGAAAGGATTATAATTAAACCATACTGAATATTAGTAAAAAAAAATTAACTTTTGTTAAAAGTTTTATTGAGATGTATTGTTGCCCAATTAGATAGCTTTACATGTATGCAAGAAATATCAGGCTGGTTTAAAATGATTCAGGACCAACAGCATAATATTCCAGTAAATTTAAGACTGTTTAAAATTGTGTAACACTTAAAACATTAAAACTTTAAGACCTTAGGGACACACTATTAAAATAAAAGACTTATTTAGGAGTTTTAGGAGACTGTAAACAAATCCTGTTCACAGAAGACTCGTGCAACAATGTCATGCAGTTTAACAATAGTTCACAATTAGATCAAGAAGACTTTTAAGAATTTAAAGGAATTGTTCACACAAAAATTTAATTGCTGTCATAATTTACTCACTCTTCACTTGTTACAAAGCTGTTTGAGTTTTTTATTCTGTTGAACACTGAAGACGATATTTTAAAGGAATCTGAAAACCGGTAACTATCGACTTCAATAGTATTTGTTTTGCCTACTGTGGATGTCAATGGTTACAGCTTTTTAGCTTTCTTCAAAAATCTTCCTTTGTGTTCAATAATATAAAGAAACTCAAAAAGGTTTACAACTGCTTGACAGCAAATAGTCAATTTTCATTTTTGAGTGACCTATCCCTTTTATATGCATATAAAATCACTTTTGTAAATGTACTTTGACAAGGACATTAAAATGAGACATGTCTTTGATTCACATACATGCAACACAGTTACATCACAATATATTATCCATACCTGAAAAAATCTATTGAAATATCCAGGTCCTCCTCGAGGACAATGGCAAAATCTGCATCCTAAAACAGTTTACACAGTCAGATACCTGCATATAACTGCATACAATATGTGAATGAAGTAAGAATTTACTCACTGGATGAAGATTGAAGGTTGCAGTCAAGCTGGCTTTGTAGTGCTGAGACAAAAAGGAATATTAGTACCATTTTTAAACATACTTTCAGTTTTTTTTTTTGTGGATGAATTAACACAGAAATATCACCTGTGATACTCTTGCGTTTTTAATACTGATAGGCGTATGCTGAACTCCCTTAAGGCCGAACAGATCTACCACATCCATGGGCTCCTAATCAGAAATGCAAAACAAAATCTGTCAAACACTCTTACAAAAGCTAAATACAAAATTGTGAAATGTACTAAAAAACGAGTGGGAAAATCTGAAAAGGAGATGTAACCTCATAATATCCATCGATAAAAACAGTGATCATCTGTGGATTGACACCATGGGAGGAAAGAAGAGAGCGCAGCATTCTAGGAGAGAAACAAGCAGGGCAGGTGAATGGAAAAATGAGTTATTGAAGGCATGTTTCTTACATTCTCAACTGAAGTCATACAAAAAATTGCAAATAATTTCGGGGGCTTTCACACTAGCATTTTGAGTGGATTATTTAAGTAATGTGAATGCTGTTTTCTGATCTTAAACGTGCACCATTAAACCACGCCCAAGTTTGCCAGAAAATCAGAGCTCATTGGAGTAAGGAACCAGACAATCAAACCATTGTGTAAGTATCAAAAATGATAATTTTTTGAAAGCATCTTCTATTCCATTCTTCTATATGAACAAATGTATAAATATTAGGGCTGTCAAAATTAGCGCGTTAACGCACGCCGATTAATTTGAAATATTTAAGTCGTTAAAAAAATTAACGCATTTAACGCAGTGGCAGTTTTTTTTCCTGGTGTGGCCGCTTTAAGACTGCTTATATGGGGGTTGTAGTCCATGGCGCAGGGCATTGTGGGTGTGTAGTTTGCCACGCATGCTGTTGAATGTGAGCGCGCGCTGTGTGTGTCTGTGTGTGCGGTGAATTAGAGAGAGAAAGTTTGATCCGGTTTTGTGTTAAGTTTACTCCTGTAATTCCACCCGGGAGCTGTTTTGGACTGTGAAGCTGAAAGCACTAAAAGAAGTACAAGAAGGGTATGCATCAAGTACTTTTGTCTGTCTCATCATTTGCACGAGCCTGTGAGTTAACAAGCTGTTACTCTGCCGCCGGGCATCACTGAGAAAGTAAAACGTGTGTTCAGGGCCGGCGCGTCCATAGAGAAGACCTAGGCGGATGAGAAGGGCGGCAGAATAGTGAGCAAACCCCCTGGTCCTCACTTTAATCTGCGACACCTACCCCCTCCCTCCCGGTGTTACGGTTTAACTGGTGACCGTGTTAACTGGTATCCCTTTCCAGATGAAAGCTATTCACTTTTGCAGATTCGTCACTTTTTCACACAACAAAATATGCCCATAACAAATAAAGATACTTATTTCTTGGTGTCAGTGTCATTGTAAACATTATTTATTTTAATATTTGTGTAGCAGAACGATATATAATCAAAATTAACCCGAGAACCAGCCCATTCCTCTCTAAGTTGATTCCAAGCACCCTCAAATGTTTCATTAAGTTTGACGTGTTTCTCCCTACACGCAACTTTTCTAAAGCATCTGCTTCGCGTTGCTGTATCAGATTCCTTGCTTGAGAAATACAGTCATACTTTAAGAACCGTAGTCGAGCGTGGTGATGATTTGAAGGGAGTGCGCTGTACTGCGCGCTCTCTCTCTTTCTCCTTGTCTGTGTGTGTGTGTGTGTGCATGCGTGTGTGCGCGTGTGTGTTGTCACCCGATAATGTCAATAGACTGGACTGTCTTATATCAACTGGCTAATTTTAAGGAGGACTAAGCAAAATTGCTTTATAATTAATGTTCTCAACTCGCAAAACAACTTTACAATGAATACAATTGTTTGTATTCATTACTTTATTATTATAATTTTTCTTCCAATTTCCATATTTGCAATGCCTGTGTTTTGGATTTTTTTGTAGTTCACTTAGAATCGAACTTGGAAATATTTTTTGTTTGTTATTGGCATTGATTGTTTGAAAATGCAAATGGCATTTACATGCCTGTGTTTTTATTTCTGTAATAAATACGTTTTTTCGTGATTAATCATGATTAATCACAAACAAAAGTGTGATTAATTAGTTAATTTTTTTAATCAATTGACAGCCCTAATAAATATGTAAACTCTTTTCCAACAAACGTACACTAATACATGCCGTGCACTGATGGTGTGGTTTGGTAGTAAACAAAGAAATTTAGTTTACTAACCTATAGAGATAGTTTGGTCTGTTTCCAGCAATAACTGCTACTGGGATGTTGTAGACATTGTTGTTAGGCAGCTAGAAAAGACATGGAACGTTTAAATCAACAACAGATTTTGCACTTTTTTTAAAGACAGATTATCTCAGAATGAGGTAGTATAACATCAGCAAGTGTAAGAGAGAGACTTTGTCGAACATCCAAATCACTGTACAATATTATATATAACACATTGTACGGTGATTTTGATGTGCAAAGTACCAACAATGTATCTTGATAAAATAACCTCTCAGTGTCTGACTGACAACTAGTTCATTTTTAGCACAGTTCAACTATTCACAGTGTAAGATGATGTGTGAAAGTTGTTGCATGGAATTTATTCAATACATTATGAAATAGTACATAAAAACAAATAATAATCTAAAAATAAAATAATAAAAAAACTTTAGTATTCATATATCACTGTGATTCTGATATCAACCCCTTATGCTTACAATAACAATACCTTTAAAAAGTAATATAATAGTTTTTGATGTTATTAAACATGTTCAGGGCTGCATTAATTATATAAAAAAATAGTTGCAGTATTGATCTAAAACATTTTTACAAAAGAATTTTTTATAGTTTTATTTTTATATATTCTACTAAGAATTAATTGATTATTTTTTCAATTCTAACCACAAACTTTTAAACTGTAGTTCATAAAAGGCATATTTTAAAATAGGATGTGTCTTACTGGGTCAGGATTGAACTCAATGGGAGCTGGATCCTTGCAACTACAAATGCTCCCGTATCCTTCCACTTTACTGCAGAAGAGTTTCCTCCGGCGGTTTAGCTCTGTGTCTGCCCAATGGCACTCTGCCTCTGAAAATCACGATGTAAACGTACAGTCTTGATCTGATTGCAACTTGATCTCTACGCTCAATGGAGGCAAAATTACCTTCAGAAGCTGTGAGCTGCACCTCAGTCTTCAGCAGCACAGGATCACCCCATGTGGACAGAGCAGGAGACTTTGAGTGCTTCTCCCCATACACCTGACCTGAGGAAATTAACATTACAGAAATATCTCAATATCGAATACATAAGACACATTAATTATGCTAAACCGGTCAAAATGTGAAACAATTGTTTTATATCCAGGTGGATGCTGCATTCTAGTGATGGATGAGGAGATCTCCCCCCCATTGGGTAAAGCGCTTTGAGTGTCTATAAAAGTTCTATATAAATGCAAGGAATTAATCCTTTTATAAATATAAACCAAGTTTGCAATTATTTAATAAAAAATACAGAGAAACTGTATATAATAATAAAACAATGCAAATAGAATAGAATAAAATAGTAATTTTGGGGAAACTGTGATATGTTTGGGTCGGTAATATTTAAGGAAGAGATAAAAAAAGCATTTATTTCAAATGTAATTATTTTGTAACTATAGAATCTTGACTGTTATGTTTGATACTCCTATTGAATAACAAATTTTGTCTAAATTTGACTTACCCCAAAATGTAATTGTAGTTTAACATGATTTCCCCAAAAATATTTTCCCCAATATTTAATAATAATAACAAGAAATATTTCTTCAGTACAAAATCAGCATATTAGAATGATTTCTAAAGGATCGTGTGGCATAAATGTTATAATTATGATCTATAATTCTTGTTTTGACAAATACATGCAGATTTTGATAGAATAAAATATTTAATAAGAATAAGAATAATTCCAAACTTTTAAAAGGTTGTGTCAAAAGTCAAAAAGAATTGTCCTTACCTCCTTTCTTCACAACAAGAGTCCACATATCTCTCCAACCTAAGGTGACAGCAACTTGACTGCCCAAACCTTTCAGTAGATTCTTGGCAGCATCCTTTAAATGAAAGGTCCCCTCATCCTGAAAAGCCAACAACAAATTAACTTATGGACAAACAAAAAACAAAAACAAAACCAACAGAGTGCAGGAGAGATGAGAGTATCTAACCTTAATAGTGAAGATAAGAATTCTGCCACGTGTGACCATGTTGAGGAAAAGAATCATGGCTTCATCCTCATGTGGAGAGTAAGTATCAAACACTCTTTTGGCCATGACATGACCCTGAAAAAAAGATAGAAAACTTGATTTGCAAAAACTTCCTGATATTACTTAATTTAAAATTCCTGAACTTGGTGTAAAAATATTACATAACATACAATTTATTCCCCAACAAAATAATAAAGATTAAGACTATATACACTTATCAAAATAAAAAAATCATACAAATTTTAAAAGTTAGATGTATTCAAAATGTACAAACTTTAAATTTCTATTAAAATATATATTTAATATTCCATTTGCTGTCAAAAACATAAATTCAATTATTTGCTGTTTGGATATAGTAAAACACCCATAGATGAAGTTGAAACATCTGGGCACATTTTCACTACTAGCCACAATTCAAGCCTTGTAATAAGCAATAGGAATGAAAAATGGCATACATTTAACAATCATATCTAACAACTGTAACTGGTCTGAGATGAAAACTATCTAGTAATTAAATTGGGAACAACACTTCCTCACCCTATTTAACAATAAAAAACTAAATCATATGTAATTCTTAAAAATGTGTATGTGTTAAAGCAAAGCAGACACTATTTTTCAAAGATAGCAAGAAATATATACTGGATTTCATCCAGTAAATACTGTATGTTGCAGGGTGGTGAAACCTAAAAATTAATAATGTCTCCATCCTACCTATTTTATGCACATTTAAGGATACTGCCTAAAAAAACATTAGTTTTGATATTTATTTACTTTTTATTATTAATTTAATTTACTTGTATTTATAATATACTTTAATGTATTCTATTGAACACAGGGATGGAAACAGTGCTTTATTGGCAAAGTTTTTTTTTTTTTTTTTAAATGCTCTAACTTTGCATATAAGTTAAATTTGCAACTTTGTATGGAAACATAGCTAATGTTATAGAGAATGAGTGGACACTGTAAAGGAAAACAATAGTAAAGAACACAGTAAGTCATCATGGGGTGTTAATATGAATGCTTACAGTGGCCTGATTTAGAACTATGACATGTATGCCTCGACCCTGCTCCCTTATCTCATCTTCCAGCACCTGCAAAAACACAATGAAAACTTTAACTATTGTTTTCTGGGAATTGTGTAAAAAAAACCTTCATGACTCATAATGACTTACAGTGGTGCCGTCCACTGCCACATACACTTTGGAGCGACTAGAGTACACCTCGATGTCCAAAACCTTCCTCCCGCTGGCTGGTCTACGTGGGGTTTCCATGTTAGGCAGGGCATCATCTGAAAACAGTTCAATGATAGCACAAATTAAATGGTAGAAAGTAAAAAAAAAAACTTCAGTTCCTGTTAGAACCTGGTATTAGCATTGTGAATTTGTTCACAAGCCAGGTTTATATTTTGAGGGTGTCCATTTTCAACCAGAAGTAGTCAAAAAAAACATGTAGTCAGCTTGCTTTTGTTGTGTAAGTGCTCATGTGTTTGAATGTATTAGAAAATAATACATTCTATTGGTTATTACATTGTGTTAGAACACATGCCATTTCCATTCACTGAAATTTTATTTGCAGGATGTCCCACTTAATAGTAAGCTGCATTTGTATGGGTTCATTTTAGTGATGGATTTCATTACACAGGCCTTCATTACTTCAAAACATTTCATGGTTCTCTTCTGGGTATTCCCAGAGGTGAAACACTGAACTGCTTTCGTAGATTTGAGCTTTTATTTGCAAGTTTTTACAAGTTTGTTGTAAAATGAAAAGGAAAAATGGCCGTTTATAGTGTTTAGTTGTTGTGTTTAGCAGAGTCCACAATGAAGAAGACAATAAAAATGCATATTATGCAAACACTTAATATTTAATGATTTCTTATATAAGCTTGGTGCATTTGATAGGTTAGTTTCAATTGAACGTTTGCAGTGTGTTTGAAAAAGCCAACTATAATCCATTTTTTTGTTAATCTGAGTTTTTGTTGCATTTACATGGTTTTCACCAGCATTTGGTGTTTCAAGCACTAAAAAAATAAGATGTAAGAGTTTCAATGAAATCTGAACAAAAGTGGTGAGAAGAGATGTTTTATTTAAGAGGGTAAAACCATATAATGCATCTTAGGTGACCACTTGCAATTGAATCATTGAAAAAAGCAAGCTAATAGCAGGTGGAAATTGTGTAAAAGGAAAATAAATGTAGTATATATACTTGTTTCACACATTCAGCAATAACTAAAAATCAAGAAGCAAGAAATAATTATCTTCAACATTTCATTTGGAAAATCAGGCATAAACGTCCACATACAGAGTCATCAACATTACCATATTCTTGAGCCGCATCATCTTCACTGGCAACTCTTCTTGTATCAAGAATGAGTTTGATATTCACTATCACTGTGATCAGTAGAAACAGCACAGCACTGGCCTGCAAACACACAAACACGTTTACCTAACCATCTAAACAGGGGCATTTAGTACTTTTAGGGCTTTTCTATCCTGCTGATTACAGTGTAAACACTATAAATTGAATATAAAACATGCAATATTCAATCACTGTATGTTTACACTTTATATACTATTTGCTTATTCATTTTATTAAAAAAATATTTTGCCAAAAGATGATTTTTTTTCCAGATTTAGCTCATTCTGTGCTGATTTTACTAAAAAGAAATCCTCTTAATACAATAAACCAAGCACAAAATAATGATAAAGAACAATAACCGTACAAAACTGCACATTACGGTTGTCAAGAACTCTATACATTTAGTGAAAATATATATTTCTTCTAAAGTAATAATAGCCTTGATTTTCAGCAGATCAATTGATTGCAAAATATTGGTAAGCTGTGAACTTAATGTATAAAAATGTATTTAAGTTTTGTGTTAATGTTAAAACAAACGCCAAAACACCAACACAACTTTTATAATAATTTATATATAAACTGGCTTCATTGAAGAAAAAACACCTCACTTTCCTTCACTGAATTACATTTTTTAATCAGGGGTCACCACAGTGAAATTAATCATTAAATTTTCTTTATTTACACACTCTAAATCATATTTTTTGACATATCTGCACATTCCACTTTCTCCTTAATAATATATTTTTCGAAAAAGTATTGTTTGCCAATTCTAAATGAGGTAGTTATAACTATAATTTTAGCAGTCAATGAATATCGATGTACAACATTGTTCACAGTTAATTAAATGGTCCTAATATTGTTTTGAAGTCATTCTAACATGCGATTTCATACCAAATATTCACAGTAATGTGGTAAACAACACAGGGACTGTGTCACAAGTTGCCACTGCCACTGACCTGCCATTTAGGATTAGATGGAGGCATTATGAGTGTTGAAAACAACTCCTCAATAAAAGTGTTCAGGAATAAGTAATCGTGCTTTTACCTGGCAGATTCGTCGCACTGCTCTTTTGTTGGTGAGTCTGTATTTCCAGGTGAGGTAGAGGCTGCGCTGCTGGCGGGGGATGAAGGGCTTGGCTCTCGGGTTTGGTGTCCAGGTGTCCATACCTGCAGTCCTGCCCGCTGCTCCTGATCACAACACCTGCCTGCATCCGCCTTTGATCACGTCTTCTTCATCTGCACAATTATAAATCATCATCACGATTACAAATAAAAGGCATAAACACTGCTCAAATCGTCAGACAGTAACGAAAGAGGCACAACTTTTATGTAGGTATTCAAACATGCTCGACAAGCAGATAAAAAGAAATCCTAACGGTATCGCAGCACCGTAGTAACATGATATTAATGTGCCATTAATAACAGTGACTCCTGAAAGCAGATGGTGAGGTAACGTTAGCTCTATTCAGCACAGCAGCTGAAATTCTTTCAGAAAGCAATTTCTGTTGACACCGATATTGCAGTGACTCTCTGCACAGAATGAATATGAATTAAATTGTTTACCTCAGAACTATGTTTTGTTTCGCACAGAAACGACGACCCGTCACGCCAGAAAATATGAATGTAATTTAGTTTATGTCTGGTCTAGTAACGTTTGCCCATATGCAGGCAAGTAACGAGCATTGTGAACGTGAAGCCAGATTGCAGGACAACGCCATATGCTTGCTTTTCAAAATAAAAGTCTCACATTCTTCTTAAAAGTCACTGATTTTGAGGGAAAATAGATTTTAGTTGTGGGGCTAAACAAATACAACATCTGAAAAACGAAATTATGAATATAATACCAAATCAGGGTTAAAAAATACTCTAAAGTTATAAAAATATGAGAATTAGCTTAGTGCTATTTGGCTGAGGTAGCTATAAAAGAACAGCTCACAATCAAAAAATGAGTTTTTTGTAAAGGTTTTAAACGTAAAAACACATAAAACACAAGGGACTGTTTAATTTGGCTAACAAAAACAAAACCTCAACATACATAAATGTTGACTGGAAATAATAACACAAATCTAGACTTATCCAGATATTATAATCATTTTAAAGTAAGAGTCAAGTTAGTAATAACAATTCAAGTAATATTTTTTTAAAAATTGAGTAGGGAGAAAATCTGTGCAACTACTTACTAAAAAAATATTTGTTGAAACTGATTTATTATTATTATTATTATTATTATTATTATTATTGTTATTTATTATTATTATTATTATTATTATTATTATTATTATTATTATTGTTGTTGTTGTTGTTGTTGTTGTTGTTGTTGTTGTTGTTGTTGTTGTTGTTGCTATTATTATTATTATTATTATTATTATTATTATTATTATTATTATTATTATACACCTATCCTTTCCTATTGACTTTTCACTGGTTTAGGAATAAATGGCTATTTCCCAGTTAACAAACAGCGTGTGAACATATTTATCAGATCATCTCTAGTGAGAGGAAAAGGCGGGGAAAATAAATGACTTTAAATGGTTTGTTGATTGTTGCACTGTCATTATGTCTCTGTAGCATACTATTTCTCCACAAAAAGACCAGCGCTAAAGGAAAACATGAGACTACTGACATCTGTGGGTTACTTCGGTGAGTTTTATTTATTTATTTGCTCGCTTGCTTGCTTTTGTAACATCAAACTATTGACAGATCAAGAATATACCAAGCCTAATAAATGCTTAATCTAATTTCTAAGCTTGGATTATTGGATAAACTCAACGATATTCAGAGTTTACGGTAAATTATATAAGATTGGGGAAAAAATGGTAGTTTTAACATATAAGATACAATAAAGGGATAGTTCAACCACAAATCTTAAATCACTCGCCCTTTGTTGTTCATTGAACCATTTGCTTGTTTCAAACATTTATGATTTTCTCTTTTCTGTGGAACACAAAAGACAATATTTTGAAGAAAGTTAAAAACCTGTAACCATTGACTTCCATAGTATCTGTTTTTTCGACTGCGGATGTCAGTGGTTACAGGTTTTCTGCTTTCTTTAAAATATTGTATTTTGTGTTCAACAGACAACTCACAAAGGTTTGGAACAAGAGAGAGTAAATTGTGAGAAATTGTCATTTTTATGTGAACTATCCCTTTAACATATATCTTTCCAGTTCTGCTTTCCTCCTGGCTGAGATTTGGAGTATTGGATGGTATCAGGGAATCTAAATCAATCAAAGATGCTTCTCTAGAGGTCTGGCCTAAGAGCAGAGAACATCTCAGAGGGAAAGAGTTCACCCTTCACTGCTCAGTAAATGGTGGGAATTCAACAGGCTGGATACTGAGGAGGCTTCAAGGAGATCAAAAGGATTCTGGGTGTTTGTACTTGAACGGTACAAAACAAGACAAGCCTGAAACATGTCATTTCAGTGACATCAGCAGTAGTAACAGTGGACTGTACTGGTGTGAGAGTCTGTCTGAAAACAAAACAAGCAACACTGTCAACATCACCGTGACTGGGAAAGACATCAGTGCCAGTAATACAGATTCAAAACACACTCGTTTAAAGTATTTATTTGATTAAAACATTTGTAGAAAACGGAATAACTGTCCATTTTAATATATTAAAATGTTAAGATTGATTTTTCAGCAGCAATTTTACCCTGGCATCCTGATATGTTAATTTCGTGTCTGCAGATAACTCCACATCTGATTGGGAAGAAGACAGTCAGTCAGGTACGAGATTCGAGTAATGACTGATTTTTGCTTTCTGTGTGGAATCCATCTTTATTAACTGTGTTCTGCAGGATTGTTCATCTGGGTGCCGGGGCTTTGTATTTTCTTGGTTTTTCTGGTGATTGTTCCTGTGCTCTGGATATTTTCTCCAGGTTTCAGGTAATTAGTAGTTAATTAATTAGTAATTAGTTTAAATAATTAGTTTATGTTTGGACAAAATGTTTATTTAAGGCAAGAAGCTTCAGGTGAATAGGGTAAAATAACTTTATTATTATTATTATTATTATTATTATTATTATTATTATTATTATTATTATATCAGTTTCTTTATTATTTTTTAAACATCAATACACAATGACTTGCAAATTTCGACCAACAAACGTTAACACAACAATTGATAATAAGATACAGTATACAAACAATTCACAAGTAAAATATTAACAAATAAATACATTGTCAATAATAATAGAAAATAAAAAAACGTGAAATAACAAAACATAAAAAAAAATCTGATCAAAATCCTGACCTTCAGTGTTAATCAAAATTAGTTTAATCCTCTTCAATTGAACTATTTCCTGAAGAATTTATGTCTTTAAAATGATCAATGAAAGGTTGCCAGATTTGATAGAATTCTAGAAGTCTTCTTTCTTTTATACGAAGATTCAGATTTTCTCCAATTCAAAATGTTTCATTACATCCCTCATTAGATGTATATATGTAGGAGCATCTTTCTCTTTCCATTAGAATAAGTTTGTTGTTCGTAAATTCATTGGCTCAATTGGCTCATTGAACTCATTGGTTAAGTTCCAAGCCAAAAACCCTAAAACTCAAAACTAACAGGTGAATAAAAAATAGTTTTTGCCTGCATTGTAATACAGGAATTTATCGAATTAAAATAGTAATTTACTCAACCTCTTATCATTTCAAGCCTTGGCGATTAGTATATAATAACAAATTTACATTATTGTTATTATTGTTGTTATAATAATAATAATAATAATAATAATAATAATAATAATAATAATAATAATAATAATAATAATAATTGTTAATAACAACAACAACAATAATAATAATAATAATAATAATAATAATTATTATTATTATTATTATTATTATTATTATTATTATTATTATTATTATTATTATTATTTACTACAGCAATTATGTTAATCAGTTCATACGGTAATACAAAAATTGCACTATTAAAAATCTGAAGGTTTTTTTTTTTCTTTTTTTTTTTTTCATGTTTTCAGAGAGAAATTGTATGCATGTCCAAATGGGGCATATAGGAGGGAAAGGGTCCAACAGGAAATGCCGAAAACCAAGCAGGACGTGACTGAAATCCAGTGGGACCTTCCCTGGATGGAGATGGACAATTTGTTGGGCAAGCAACAAAAAGCTGGCCGCTGAATCTTTCCCCAAAATAAAGTGGATATTGACGAATACACACTTCTGAAGACAGAAACAAGCTACTCTGCTTTATATCAGCAATAAAGCAGATGAATAAAGATAGTGATGCTTTCACCCTGAACATTGTGTTATCATAAGCTTTAGATTAATAATCAGTGATCGTAACAGAATCATTTTCCATCTTAAAGTGCAAAACCGCATACAGATTTGTTTTTTGATTTATTAACAAATAAGAAAAACTGCAGATGATCTTCTGCAAACAATGCCACGAATGCTGGCAATGAGCATGTTTTTGTGTAATTATGGTTGGTTTATTTTATACAGTAAGCAGATACACCTTGGACATATATATTTATTTAAATAAATAACAACAGAGATTTAATCACATTTGATAAAATCTTACAATCACAAATTTAAAAGCAGTTGAAAACGCAATTGAAAAAACAAATTTTTTTATGTAATTTGATTTTAAAAGAGTACATTTTGTAAAGGAATAAACTGTATGTTCTAACAGTATATGGGCTATCCTGTGAAGTCCTTTTAACATGTTCATCCTTCCAAAATACAGTTTAGCATACTTGATTGTGCACTACGCTACTTGAAATTGTGATATTAATAAATGCTTTTTACATTTTTCTTCATTTTTTTACCCACAAAGATTATACATGGCCATTTTTTTCAATCTAACTAAACTTAAGTGATTCTTTCAGATTCAAAGAAAGTTTGAACTTCTTAGGCATAAACAAATGATTTATTTTCCTAAAAGGAGACCTGTTATGCAAAAATCACTTTTTTAACAGATTTTAACACAGTTTTGTGGCAACAGTGTGTGAATATAGCCAGCCTTTAACAGTAAAACATTATTAATTCTATGTTTTATAATAACATTTGATAAAAACAGTGGGCAGAAACACTTTGATTGACATTCATCCTTTGTATGTGTCATCAGAGAGGAAAGCCTCGCCCATTAGTGATGATCTTTCCCTCATTAGCACAGGACATTAGTCTTGTTTTTGAATCTGCCACTATGCTGACACACAGGCATTTGTAGCCCCACCCTCTTTTGGGCTGGGAACACAATCTCATTTGAATTTAAAGGTTACCAAAACAGAACAATTTGGATTAAAGCCTAAAAATGGCCAGTTTCAATGAGTTATAAAAATAATTGTGTATATTTTGAGCTGAAACTTCACATACACACGCTAGGGACATCAGGGACTTATTTTACATCTTGTAAAAAGTGTCAGGTCCCCTTTAAAATGATATTGGGCTAAACATTAAAAAATACATTTAAGGAAACATTTATAGACGTTTAAAAATATGGAAGTTGGATAAAAAATACATGGTGTCACAGTGGCGTAGTGGGTAGCACGATCGCCTAGCAGCAAGAAGGTCACTGGTTCGAGCCTCGGCTCGGTCAGTAGGCATTTCTGTGTGGAGTTTGCATGTTCTCCTTGTGGTTGCATGGTGGCAACCCTCACAAGTCCAAAGACATGCGCTATAGGTGAATTGGGTAAGCTAAATTGTCGGTAGTGTATGTGTGTGAATGTTTCCCAGTGATTGGTTGCAGCTGGAAAGGCATCTGCAGCGTAAAACATATGATAAAGGATAATGTTGTATATGATATGGATAAGTTGGCGGTTCATTCCACTGTGGCGACCCCAGTTTAACAAATGGACTAAGCCGAAACGAATGAATGAATAAATGCTTTTCCATATTGAACACTAAAACAATAATATTCTTTTCATGTCAATAGATCACAAGAAAAACAATATCAAACCTTTCACAGTGCATGATGATGTTTGAATGCACAAATCCTAATACTGTACGGCATAGTACAGTATGTAGTAAGATTAGTATCCAAAGTGAAATTCTCCCAGCATGGGCAGCTATTTAGAAAAATTCATTCACACTCCCCCACCTCTAACCTTCTGTCCTCTCACTCAGACAGGCCTTCTGGAGATCTGGCAGAGCAGCAGGAGTGAGCAGTTTCCCCTTCACTGCACTGTAAATGATGCTAACACCACATGCTAGATGCTGCAAAGGCTCCATCTATATAGACCATTTAACAATAAACAACAGGATATGTATACATTTGCATAATCAAGATTAATAAACTAAACAAAGACAAAATTAATGAAAGAAATTAAAACCAAACAAACAACCAAACAAATTGTTTAAGAAATATGTTTTTAAAGTACAAGTTAAAGGGTTAAACTGGATATCATAAAATATTTTAAAACCCAAATTTACACAACTCAGCTTTAAGATTTCTGTTCCCACGATGCCAATATTATCCAAACTAACACTAGAGGGCACTGTGTCCCTGCACTATCCTAACATGTTTTCTAATCTCTATTTCACCAGTCAAGCCAAAAGCACAACAATAAACAATAATGATTATTGAAACATGGCGCCCTATATATATATATATATATATATATA
>CAIGQQ010034734.1:3244110-3280076 GCA_903798035.1 Danio albolineatus | reverse complement strand
AAATAAAATAAAATAAAATAAAATAAAATAAAATAAAATAAAATAAATTAAAATAAAATAAAATAAAACATTAGGTTTTCAGAGTTCAGGTGCAATGTCGTTTGAAATTTTCTTTTCTCAGCTTTCTTTGTTTATGCTCAGTTATTTCACTTTGAAGTCAATGAAAATGAAACAATGAAAACTGCTCATTTTAGAAAAGCAAAAAATCAGATGGCACTTAGAGGTTTTTGCAATGGAACTCTTATATAACATTAAAGCGCAACACGATGCAACAGCGAGCCCAATACTCTGATGTTGTTGTTTTCTGGCAGGCACACAGAGGACTGCTCTTTTAGTCAGTGTGTCTGTCACAATTCTTGGACTTGAATGGGTAATTACTGTATCCAAATTGTATAGTAAATTACTTTAAAACATTTGTAAGTGTCCACATAAATGCAGTTACTTAGGTCTTAAATGAACATAAACGGTGTATATCATATTAGATCTATGCATTAGCTCCTAAAGTTACGGCAGCCTCATATAGCAACATATTAAATCTCTATCACTTATAAATTATATATTACAATACATTAAATCTCTATTACTCATTGTTCACTCATTTTCAATAGATGTTGAAGTGATACATGTGTGTGTGTGTATATATATATATATAAATATAAATATATATATTTACAAAATACAGAAGCTTATTCTGCAATAGCACCTCTGGAATTGAGAAATGTGAAATTTAAAGTAGTTGAAGGTTACTGAATAGAATTCACAGGTCAAAACAATGAAAATCAACCATTTTTATTGTATTTCTCTTTTTTAAAGTAGTTTTTTTCTTTGGTCGAGCCAGAAAAAACATTTCTACCTTGCTGAAGTTGCAATGGTGATCCATGAGCTGGTACAGTATGTGAATGTGCTGATGTTAATATAGTACATAGGCAGTCTCAGTTCATCATGCTTCATGTCTCCCCTCACCCAGCTACATTTCACACAGTGAACACTCTGCCACGCTCCAAAACTGTACATATGGCCTGTGAGCAGGAGTCCTCTACCCATGTGACAAGCTGCGCAAAACCCCAATACTTGGACTGACTCAAACAGTACAAATTGTTTTATTCCAATCGTTTTTTTTCAAGAGTTAGACGGCTTCAGTAGCAGAAATTCAAGCTTCCCCTGTTGTTAAACTCGTATTTTTGATAGGTTGCAAGTTCAGGCAGTACAAACACATTTCAACAATTATAGATTTTTCTTAAATAAACATTTACAACGAACATTCAGAAACCGCATCACAGATGTGTATGGTTGGAACTACAGTAAAATAGTATAAAATGGAGCAACAGCATAAAGTTGTGACCCTTGATCACAAAACATGTAAGTGTTCATTTTTGGAAACTACACAGCAAAAATTCCAGTGTTAAATATACAGTGTGATTATTTCGGTGTTGTTCAGTGTTAAAACCCAGAGTACATTTCAATCCACGAGTGTGAAAGAGCGTATACTTAATTGTTGTTGTTGTTTTTTTACAGTGTTAAACTTTTAACCCAATATGCAGTGTATTTGCCACTAGTGATGGGAAGTCCAGGTTTTTTTTACTTAAACCAGTTCTTTCGGACAAACATTGATCAAACCAGTATGTTTTACGAGTCTTGATGATATAATAAATTATAAGATATAATAAATTAATTCTCATCTAAAGCAGTATATGCACTCATTAGCTTACATACACACGATCTCTGTGAGTAATGTACAAATTTGACATATATTAACACTTTGAAGGGTAACACACACTCCAGTTTGATGTAAGAATAAACTCTTACTGTGTTAAAATGAACTCTGTGAGTAAATTTAACACTTTAGAAAGTGTTATTTTAACTCCAAAGTGGAGGGAGTCATATGTACACCCAAGGAGTGTTAAGTTAAACTCAAATTGAGTTAAATGTACACTGATTTTTTTGCTGTGTAGGATGTATACATAATAAGACATTAGGGTACTAAATATACAAAAACTATATGAAAATGTGGAATCTGAGGGTTTGAAAAATCTAAATACTAAGAAAAACACCTCTTATTTACCTTTTAGTTACTCTTACATACTAGGAAAAGCTCTAAGCAAAGCATATTATTTCATTTTGATATATTTACAATAGGAAATGTACAAAACGTCTTCATGGAACATGAACTTTACTTAATATTCTTAATAATTTTGAACATTTTGCAAATTTCATACTATCAATTTAGTTGTATTTTTGTCCTAAGCAATTCAGCGTTACAGTATCTCCAGCCAACACTGTGGTAAATCCATTGGTCCACTGAAATCCATTGAATCCACTGTAGTGTAAATCCATTGATTTTGAACCAAATTTTTGACTGAATTTTTCAATTACTTATAAAAGATGTTTTCACAATTATTTTTGGTTGTTTGTCAATTAATATAAAATAATTTCTAAAGAATGAAAAGTCACATTTTTATTGTTCGTTGTAGCATGCACACAAAGCTCCAATGCAGGGGTCGGGAAACCTTTTTTCAGCAAAGAACCATTTTTGATATTTTTGGCAAATGCATTTTTTTCCAGCTTAGTCCCTTCATTAATCTGGGGTTAAACTTAATTAAACTTATCCAGAATATGTTTTACGCAGCGGATGCCCTTCCAGCTGCAACCCATCTCTGGGAAACATCCATACACACTCATTCACACACATACACTATGGACAATTGCATACACTAAGCCCACCCAGTTTACCTATACCACATGTCTTTGGACTGTGGGGGAAACTGGAGAACCCAGAGGAAACCTATGCGACCACGGGGAGAACATGCAAACCCCACACAGAAATGCCAACTGACCAAGCCGAGGCACGTGAGGCGATCGAGCTACCCACTACGTCACCGTGGGGCCTGCATTTTTTACATTTTTTAAATTTTTATAAATGTTTAAACAAAACATTCATTTATGTTCAGGCACAGCTCAAAAATAAATGAAAGGGAAGCATCACACGTTGAGTAAGTATATGTATGAAGATGAAGTCCATGTATGATATTATTTTTCTTTTCCCCATCACCAGTCATGAAAGTTGTCTGAATTTACATGTGTGAGGTTACCATAGAAAATGTAAGTCACTTGCCCTTTAATAGTGTCATGATTCAAGTTAATCCACAGTGCCGCACAAGCACATTGGTTGAACTGTTCTTTTATCGTAAACTGAGTTTCTATTTATTGCGCTGTAAAGAAAATGCAATTAAAGAGAACTGCAATTGTATTTTCAACAGGAAACTAATTTCTAGTGACAAACATTTTTTAAACTTTAAAATATTATTGAAGAGAGACTGCTGGAGAGCCACATATTTTGGTCAAAGAGCTACATGTGACTCCCGAGCCATAGGTTCACTACCCCTGCTGGAATGCCTTTACTTGCATTTTTAAAAATATAATTCTATTATTTGTGCACTCTTCTGTCAGTGCCTAATTCTCTTTATTTAGCTCAAAACAGTTAATTGTATGACATGAGAATAAAAGATTACTATTTGAACTATTTAAACAACACAGGCCCTTCATAGAGATTATAAGTCGGGCCAGACGAAATCTGCGGACATCTTTTGCTATTTCTGCGCAGACTTTTGTTCAGAATCTGCAGATTTATGCGGAATGATTTTGGATGTATTATAACTAAAACCTTAATATATTAAATAAAAAGTAATACCTTTTTGACTTTTATTTAATTTTTACAATGCAAATCCAATTAGATCCACTTTATTTGGTAAACAAAGCAAGTCTCTCATATAAAATCTCTACTAAAAGACAGAAAATAGTACTTTACAAACTGTATTGTAAATAAATTGTATGAATATTTTCATATAAGTCAATATTATTACAGAAATTAAATTGAAAACTGATTAAATATACATTTACACACATTTACACAAGTAAATAAACAGAATCAATGATGAGCTAAAAATCTGCAGAATTCTGCGAGCGCAGATTCCGTGTGGCCCTAATTATAAGTATTATAAGTAGTGTCTGTGTTTCACCATAAACAAAGATATTCATGTTCATTTTGGGCATCTATCTAGTGTTTAGACTGATAAAATGTATGCAAGCTGATGTTTACCCCTCACCAGATGGCAGGCATCAGACCCTGCCTCATTAAACTGTATTTGTGCGTTTATTAGATGGCATTCCACAGGCCACTCTCCCACCTCTTTCATTCATCCTCCCCTTATTTCTGCCCATCCAGTGGAATCTTTCTAATCATCGTGTCGCTTGTTCTGCTTCCAATAATCTTTTCAGTGGAGTTAATGTGCTGTGTATATGAGAGACCGCTGCTCCCTTGATTATCATGGTCAATGACATTACAGCATTATGAGTAGTTTCAAGGGCATGGAAATATGAAAAACAAAAAGATAAAGAGAGAGCTAAGAGGCAAAGAATTATGGAGTGAAGAAAATGTGCTTTCTAGAAAAGAGAGAAAATTAATTGTTAGAACGGGTTAATTCCCTTGGGAGCCACTACAGTGCATTCCTTATTAAATGTAATTAAATATATTCTGAGGCTGTGAGATTGTTGTTTTCTTCGCAAGGTTACTCTACATCATTTGTGGTATAATTGCAGCTTTTTCTATATTAGAAAGCAACTTGTGGAACTTAGAAAATAGATGGTAAACATCAGACATTCAATTAGCAAGGGTCTCAGAGGAATTTTACACGCCAAAACAAAACAAAGCCAATAACATGAAAATAATAATAAAAAAAATGCTTTTCTTCACTGCATTACGCAACCACACAGTACCTAAAAAGCCACAAGGTTATTCCCACTGACATAAAAACAAATATAAAAAAAACATGCATGTAAATTTGTATTAGAGATGTTAAGAAATGAGATGATGTAATATTACAATCAGCTTTCATTCAAAAATGCTGTCAATTTAATTAGTGTTGATTGGATTAATTAGTTCACAAGTAACGAGTTCAGGATTGAGTGAGTTTTTATCCTAAATAGCCAACACAGGCTCACTGTGAAAACCTACCCCGTATACATTTCTGGAGAGCACCAGTTATGTAGCCAGAAGTACTATGGCTGCATTTCATCTTTAAAACAAACGATACGTCGGTTTCTGTTTCTTTTCGCACTACCAGCTGACTGCTTACGTCCGTGTGGATAGCATTTCCGCTGTTACCAGTTTGCCCAGTAACTCGTCGCGAACATCGGCGGACTTGAGATGCTAAGAGGAGTTGACTGGGACAACGGGGTTCAAGTCTGGCAAAGAACGGTTCCACAGAAAGCAAATAAAACAAAAACAAATGCAAAAAATAAAATAAACAAGTAAATAACAGCGTGAGAATGTGGTAAGATCTGAAAACGCGAGCGAGAGCTTCCTTTATTTGGATTGCTTTTGAAAACACTGTTAGTTGGGTTTAGGAAATGCAGTGGGTGGGTTGATCTGTGTTTTTGAAAACATTGTCAGTTGGGTTTATGGAAGGGGTGGGGGGAATCAGTCGGTCAGTCAGTCAGTTGACAGTGGCATCTGGTTTATTTGCATGAGAACAGCACGAGTGAACGGCACTCACGAAAAACAAAACTGAGATTTGATAATGGGTACGCAGTAGTCTCTGGTGGATTCGCGAAAATAAAAACTGCAAAAAAAAAAAAACATGGGACGTGTTTGGCGCTCTCTAGATATGTATTAAGGGGTATGTATCAATAATGAGCATGGGTTGCAAATAGCTAACATGCATGTGTGATAGTTAATACTGTATTATAGTTTTGTCTAAATATTGTCATTTTTTCCAACTAAAATATTAACAGAAACAAAAGCGGGACTACACCACTAATCAGCACACAGTGGGCATTCGATGTAACAATCTGCAATTTGAACAAATCAACTGAATCAATGATTCAGTTGCCTATTTATAAAGAGAAGCATTTACTTCATTCCTGAATGAATCAGCTATTTGAACAAATCAAATGAATAAACCCAATAGACACTACCTGCTGCAAATTGTAGTTTTAATTTCATATTTAGAATATCCTTCCTGGAATAGCCTTCCTGATAATGTCCGAGGCTAAGACACACTCTCACAGTTCAAAACTAGATTAAAGACCTATCTTTTTAATAAAGCATTCACTCAATACGTCACTTAGCTGTATGATGCATGAATGTGCTCCACGCATCTCCTTTATATACACTATGAACTGCAGCTACGCTAATTATTGTCTTTGTTCTTTATTCCAACTGGGGATACTCATCCCGAGGCCCCCAGAGACTATGCAGCGCCACTGATGCGATCCAAGACCCGTGACGAGACGATTCCAAGGCTCCTTAACCCTGGGCCTCGCTGTATCCTGAGCAGCTGCTTGGCGGAGTAGCAAGCAAGAGACGGATTCCTGTGACCCTCCAAGGACAGACGAGCCTCGAGTTCTCCAGCGTCCGGCGACTAGACAGCAGCTAGAGCTGCGCACCGATGGATTACTCTTCAGTGTTTGAACTCTAAGTAGTGAATATTAAACAACACTGAACTGAACTGAACTCAGCTATATACTAGCTAATAATATACTAGCTAATAACTAAACTGACATTTTCAATTTACTATAACCTTCTATGTGAAGCTGCTTTGACACAATCTACATTGTAAAAGCGCTATACAAATAAAGGTGAATTTAATTGAAATTGAATCATTTCATTCAGATAAATAAAAAAGGGAACATTCTAATTTTCATTTTACTAACTTCTTATGTCATTTCAAACCTGTATAAATTTCTCTCCTTGGCAGAACATAATAATATAGTGAAGCAAGTCGGCAACCAAACCATCAACAAATGTGATTTTAAATATAACAATAACAGCAATAACGTTTATCATTTGGCGTGGCAGGATGGCTCAGTGGGTAGCACTGAAAGAGCAAACTGGTTCGAGTATTGGCTGGGACAGTTGGCATTTCTGTGTGAAGTTTGCATGTTCTCCCTGTGTTGGTGTGGGATTCCTCCGGGTGCTCGGGTTTCCCCCACAGCCCACAGACATGTGCTATAGGTGAATTGAATAAACTAAATTGGCGGTAGTGTATGAATGAGTGTGTGAATGCGAGAGTGTATATGTGTTTCCCAGTAATAAGTTGTGGCTAGTAGGGCATCCACTTCCTAAAACATATGCTAGAATAGTTGGCAGTTCATTCTGCTGTGGCAAGCTCTGATAAACAAGAGATTAAACCGATGGAAAATAAATGAAGTTTGTGATCATTTGCTTGTGTTTTAAGGTGTGTTGCTGTAAAAAATATCACAAGTGAGTTTAAAGCATTCACAAACAAGAAAGATAGGCTACTGTTTGCAGTTTTGACAAATCATAATTGGATTCATTGAAATTGTTTTAATATCACTCTATACATCATAGAAAATCAATCCTGCAGCCTTACCACCAAAGATGTTACTGTTAGTGTCCATGACCTCCAGCTGTCAGTGTGATGGTGGCCTTTACAGGAGTAGTAAAATTATACACAAACACTGAGATTGATTTGAGCCTTCTGAAGAGCAATAAAGATATCACGTCTAGTGTAAACCCACAAAGATGTTTTTTCCTTAGTAACCATAAGCCTCCTCTCACAATGAGTAAAATATTTAGACAGTGTTTCATAAACACCGGAGCTGGACTGAGTGATGACAGCTCAGAAATAGTGAGCAGATTTCATGGATACTAAAGCATGTTTCAGAAGGAACATCTCATTCTACTTGACATATGGTCTGTTTTAAAGACACTTCAGTTGTTTTACAAAACTATACTAAACGAAACTTCAAGCTGATTTTCCTTTAAGGTGAAAGAGAGAATCAAAACAACATAACATACATAACATAACATAACATAACATAACATAACATAACATAACATAACATAACATAACATAACATAACATAACAAAACATAACATAACATAACATAACATAACATAACATAACATAACATAACATAACATAACATAACATAACATAACATAACAAAACATAACATATCATAACAACAAAACATAACAGAGGTGACAGAACAACAGGGTGACATGGTGGCACAGTAGTTAGCACTGTCACCTCACAGCACGAAGGTTGCTGGTTCGAGTCACAGCTGGGTCAGTTGGCATTTCTGCGTGGAGTTTGTTCTCCCCATGTTGGCATGGTTTCCTCTGGACCCCCACGGTCAAAAGACATGCACTATAGGTGAATTAAATAAACTAAATTGGCCGTAGTGTATGAGTGTGTATACAGTAGATGTTTCCCAATTCTGGGTTGCAGCTGGTTGGGCTACCGCTGTGTAAAACATAGGCTGGATTAGTTGGTGCTTCATTTCACTGCGGCGACCCCTGATGAATAAGGGGACTAAGCCGAAGGAAAATGAATGAATAAACATAACATAACATAACACAACACAACACGACACGACACGACACGACATGACACGACATGACATAACATAACATAACATAACATAACATTTTACTTTGTGGGGTGAACAAAAAACAAAACAAAACAAAACAAAACAAAACAAAACAAAACAAAACAAAACAAAACAAAACAAAACAAAACAAAACAAAAACTAAACTAAACTAAACTAAACTAAACTAAACTAAACTAAACAATGATTTCATAATCATTATTCCAGCAGAGCAGAACACGTGTTTTGCAAATTTGTAAATATTTCTCTTTAGTTAGACACATTTCCCCCACCCTTTTGCAAAACAGTTATCAAGGATGTCATTCAAGCAGTCCTAACTTCATTATTTTAGCTAAGGTAAACTAACAGAAACCCTCTATTCCTAACTATTAGAAGCTACCAAAATTAGTACTGTATTTATCACTGAAGCACCAGTTTGACACTCCTTCACGCAATTCTGCAATCAGTCTGTGAACTTTAAAAAGGTTCCAGGTTGTTCTTTGACAGGGTGGAGGAGGTCAAAAATGTTTATGACTTATACTGCAATAGATTTGACTGTTTTTTATTCTTTGTATTCATGTATTTTCTATATTATTTGCATTATTTCAGTTTTTAATACTAAAATTTTGGGGAAAAAATGGATTTGATAAAAATGCCATCAAAGTATTTCTTAAACTAGATCCAATTCTTTGCAAAAAGGCACATTTGACAGCCTACTGTATACTGGATACTGTAGAAAGACAAGTAGCACTGGCAATAGGCTACAATGATAAGCAACGATGCACTGATTCACACTGAGTTCTGTATTTTGTTGTCCATTGTGTAATGATTGATTAAAAAGCTCATATACTTGTGTGCAAGTTGTGTTGTTTAAAAGCAAAATTAGCTTTTGATGCATATTTTAACAGGTGACATGGTGGCCCAGTGGTTAGCGCTGGTCAGTTGACATTTCTGTGTGGAGTTTACATGTTCTCCCCATGTTCCCGTGGGTTGAATTGAATAAACTAAATTTCCATAGTGTATGTGGTAACAGCTGATGAATAAGGGGACTAAGCCAAAGGAAAACAAATGAATGAATATTTGAAATGTTTGGGCACAGTTAGAGCCTTTTGCAAAAAAAAAAGTGTAATTTTGACCATTTACTACATTCCAGAATGAATCTGCTACTTGAACAAATCAAATAAACTAATATAAATAAACTCATAAAGACATTAACTGGAATATGCAGGGGCACAATGGGTAGTGATGTTACTTCACAGCAAGAAGGTCACAGGTCAGCTGGGTCAGTTGGCATTTCTGTGTGGAGTTTGCGTGTTCTCCCCGTATTCGTGTGGGTTTCCTCTGGGTGCTCCGGTTTCCCCCACGAGTCCAAACACATGTGGTTTAGGTGAATTGGGTAAGCTCAAATTGTCCACAGTGTATGTGCGTAAATGAGTGTGTATGGATGTATCCCAGTGATGGGTTGCAGCTGAAAGGGCATCCGTTGCGTATAACATATGCTGGATGAGTTAACAGTTCATTCCGCTGTGGCGACCCCAAATTAATAAAGGGCCTAAGCTGAATAGAAAATGAATGAATGAATGAATGACATTAACAGCCTCAAATTGTAGCTTTCATTTTTTATTTAGAATAAAATATAATTAAAACCAATAAAGAGGTACAGTATACCCAAAACTGATTTTTTTGTAAACAAAATGTTTAATTTTGAACATGAGTGCCAATACTGAAAATGTGGAGTTTCTGTTGACGGCTGCATCAAAGCAATCAAGAAAAACTGTATTCTCCTCAATAAAAAAAGACTGCTATTCGTTGAGCAAGGCCAGAGAAGGGAGAGGAAGCGTGAGTGCAAAGTTCTCAATGGTAATCTGGGAAGACGAATGGTCCCTTTCCTGCTGCCCTGCATCTATTAAGCTGCCTGGAACTCTGCTGGGCTTTAGACAGGCCAGAGTGAATTATGAGCCATGACCAACACAATTCACAATGAGACGGAGCAGTAACTTCACTTCACCGTCACAATGTGTGTGCGTCAGTTGAGCATGCCTTTTTACCCTTTCATTTTCTTTGCCTTTTATGTTCCAACTTGCCTTACGTCACTTTATATATTTCAGTCCCATGCTCTTCACACTTCTGTTGTGCTACCTGTGATCCTTCATTTCCTCTTTCAATTCTGTCGTCGGTTTAAATGTGAGCTGCATCTTAACATTAAAGCAGCCACGAGGACTCAGAATACACCTATATCTATGTTAAGCATATCCTAAATAACTTTGGACTTTCTTTTATTACAGTACATGTAATTTACTCAATAGCTCAGCTTTCTGACAGAATTCTAGACCTAAACATTCATTCACTCATTCATTTCTTTTCGGCTTAGTCCCTTTATTAATCTGGGGTCACACAGAAATGCCAACTGACCCAGCCGAAGCTCGAATCAGAGACCGCCTAGAACTAAACAGTTTTTATTTTTTTGTGGTCACACTTTTCTGTTGTTTTCAATTCAGTGGATGAGCAGAGAGATCACTCTCTTGTGAACCATCTGAGAGACTTTATAAAACTGGAGAATCTCACCACCTTCCTGGACCACTCATTCGGTGTCTTCTACACTAGCATCAGTGGGCTGCTCTTTGCAAGCCTGCCTTTGTCTGGTCCTCGAGGAAGTTTCATGGCAGTTGTGAAGTGGTTGTTGAAGACTGATGGATCACACTTCTCCATCTGCCTTGTCAAGAAAGACCTCTCCAATCTAATCCTACTCTCAAAACAGAGTCCAGCCAGCCAACAACCTACTACAAGAACCAATCAACAAAGCTCGATGTACTGTAGATCGACAGCCTAAGTCTGACTGAGCTTGTTATCACCCAGAGCTAGAGCCTCAACTGATATCTAACCAAGTGTGGGAGGGATGGATGTTGTTCAATCCTAAGTCTCCTTCATCTCATTAATCGGCTAGCTCAGATTGTACGTTGTTGGCCTATGGCCGTTCACACAGAATGCATTTTTTCCTTTCCACTGCGCTAATTTTTTTCAATGTAAACATGAAATTGATGGACGTGTGTGACTGTTCTGCTTGTATCTCGTGCCTTTTGAAGCACCGCTTATATGAGCACCACATTTTTAAGATACTGTGTGAAGTTAAAAGAGCTTCAACTTTCACATGTAGAACAGCTCATTCACTGTCAAGTAAACAGCAGTGGACCAATCAGAAGGGACAAGCATTGCGTGTTCCCATACCCTTGTGCTTTATGCTGTTTTTTTCAAATCATTCCGAACTGTTGCGTTTCCCATTTTTAGAAGCAAAGATGCATTCAGTGTGAATGAGCCCTAAAAAATGTGGCACATTAAAAAACAATAAGAAAGTAGCATGTTGGAAAAGAAAAAAAAACACATTCTGTGTGAAATACCCCTAATGGTGTATTTATATCTGCCTTATTTGATTTGGTTGAATCAAACTCAAGTTTGTTTCCCTCTTTCCCTTGTTTTTTAATTAATTTTATTTCCGTTGTTGTCAATGGAAACTCCACGTTTTGAGTGCCAGTGCTGAGTGTTCAGTATTTTTTTAAAATGCTTTGACAGTAGAAGTGCTCAGTGCTCATTGTTTTTAGAAAAGCACTTGCATTTCTGCAGCACAAAAATGGACATGCAGTCCTAATGCAGATCTTCTGACCAAGTTTGAATACAACAATCATACCAAACAAACAGACCAAGTTCCAGCTGTAGAGATGGTCTTGGTTCGCTCCCAAAAAAATTCTGGTATGGTTACTTTCAGTAAGGTTAAGTTGTGAATAAGATCCAACCTTGATCCGACACGTGGCAGCTTTTGCCATTGCCAAGCAACCATCACATGCGGCCTCCAAAATATGAGTAGGCCCACACGGAATCTGCGCGCGCAGATTTTTAGCCCATTATTGATTCTGTTTATTTACTGGTGTAAATGTGTGTAAATTTATATTTATTCAGTTTTCAAATTAATTTCAGTAATATTATTGACTAATATGAAAATATTCATGTGATTTATTTACAATACAGTTTGTAAAGTAATATTTTCTGTGTTTTAGTAGATATTTTATATGAGAAACTTGTTTTGTTTACCAAATAAAGTGGATCTAATTAGATTTGCATTGTAAACATTAAATAAATGTTAAAAAGGTATTACTTTTTATTTCAGATATTAAGGTTTTAGTTATGATACTCCCAAAATCATTCCGCATAAATCCGCAGATTTTAAACAAAATAGTCCGCAGAAATAGCAAAAAATGTCCACAGATTCCGTCTGGCCCTACGATATGACCACTAACCCCAGTTCTAGCTCTCGAAGAAGCTTTATTTATGGATAAAAAGGCATTGTGATGTTTTTATGAGGTAGCTGGTCTGGCTTTATAACTTAAAGGTGTATAATACACATTTCACAACCACTTTGCTGTCTATTTGCCTATCTACACTCTTTTAATCTAGCTACACTTAAAACTGCTCCAAATAAAAAATAAAATAAAACCAACATTGCGTTTGGACCAAAGAAAAAAAAAACTGGCTACTTTCACATTTGCCTCATTTAGTTTGATTAAATCACTCCTGAGTTCATTTTTCCTTTTGGAGCAGTTCGTTTAGGCAGATGTGAATGCAGCAATTGTACCCAAGTGTGTATCAAAAGTGGACCAAAGCATACAGAGACTTGTTTGAAGAGGTGGTCTCAGTACACTTTCAAATGAACACTGAAGTGGTTAGTTTGTGGTGAAAACATGATTTGAACTCGAACAAACCTAACTGCAGAAAGCATTTTTGGACTAAACCTGCTAATATTAGCTGTACTGTGCCACTGTACTGTGCATTATAGGATGAGGGCAAGTGTTTGTAGTAAGTGCTTTAGCAAAAAAAAAAAAAATAAAAAAATAAAAAAAGTGTCAATGTGTCTTTGTTCCTCCATCCCTAGACTCCAGCTTAAGCCACCACCCTACAGTAGCTGCGCTATGGGTCATCGTCTAGAATCCTTGTTGTTTAGTAAACATTGCAATATCTAGACTTAATAACTTTTAATTCTGAGGTTTTTTTTTTTTAATGTCTCGTTTGTCTTTAAATCCAAAGAAATATATTGTATTTGATTTATATTTTATATTCATATTTTCATATTTAATTAATTCATATATTATCTTCATGTCTGCGTATTAACTCTCTCTATTTTCCAGCATTATAGTGATGTCTGATATGCATGTCTCTTTAATCCCTCCTGACTGTGTAACTGAGGCAATTGTCGTGGCTTTACTCTTGTAACACAGGACTTAACACATCTCACTGCTGCATTGTCTCTTGAGAATTGATAAACGGGCCATTTTCACTTGCCACTGTTGCTCGGGGCAACACATTGTTAATATCAACAATCTCCTAATGACATGAGGTCATGGCCGTGTCCACAGGAACATGCGGCACGCCAGACTGATGACCCGTCATGTCCTCGCATGCTTTATTTTTGTCTTCACATTCACACTTATCCGTTTCTCAATTACCACATTTCTGCTCATTGGTTGCTATTAAAATAATATCACTCACCCACGCTCTTTTTGACTTAATAGAAAAAATGTAAACGCAGTGGCTGTTTGGACTGGTATAATTAAAATACTGATCATTATAAGGCTTTAGTTTTTTTTTTTTTTTTTTTTACAAATGGCTTTCACATTAAAACAGATTAAAACAGTCATTATTAACAAGAAGGGTTAATTTTTTTTATAACAGAAAGCTAAAGTACTTCCATTAGTCTCGCTGACACGATTGTGCTTTAACCTTTCTAAACGCTTCACACAATTACACAGAAATCATTGTCTGAGACTTTAAGCAAATGTACTAATTACAGCACTTCATTACATTACAGGTGAATGAAAATCCCTCCATTATTACGGTTAAAGCAAGATACTGCTGGTGAATAGGTAACAAAAATTAACGGTGAATGAATATTTAACACCATACTTATCTAATCAGTTGATTACATGAAGAATGACAGTTTTGCATTACAAGTTTTTGAAGTATAGTTTATTTGTTATGTTCAAAAATATAAATGGGCATTATTTAATGAAATATGTATGGTGGCTGAGAGAGCTTAACGAGCTGCTATTTAAGAAAACACATGCAATTGCAAAAAATGCCTGCAAATTGAGACAAGATCTTGATCCGTTTGACAGCACATGTGCTGCAAATTCTCACAACACAAACACATTTCTTAAGGGCCATGAAACCTCCCTCTTTCAGTTCAGAAATGTTTCAAAAAATACTCCGAGATGGGCGTGGAGCGATGTGAGCAGAGGGAGGAGTGGGCGTGGCCGGCAGTGCAGGGAAAAAAAGAGTGGAGCAAACAATTGTTGTCTCACAAGATGAGACACAAACTGTGAGGAGACCCATGATTTTATATTTTACAAAGTTAAAGTACAAAGAAATAAACAGTAAGTAAATTAATGCCAGGGCGTCACGGTGGTGCAGTGGGTAGCATGATCATCTCACCGCAAGAAGGTTGCTTGTTTGAGCCGCAGCTGGGTCAGTTGGCATTTCTGTGGGGAGTTTGCATGTTCTCCCCGTGTTCACATGGGTTTCTTCGGGGTGCTCCGGTTTCACCCACAAGTGCAAAAGACATGTGGTATAGACAAATTGGGTAAGCTAAACTGTCCGTAGTGTATGTGTGTGAATGAGTGTGCATGGATGTTTCCCAGTGATGGATTGCAGCTGGAAGGGCATCCGCTGCGTAGAACATATGCTGGATAAATTGGCGGTTCATTCCAATGTTTTGATCCCAGATTAATAAAGGGTCTAAGCTGAAATGAAAATAAATGATTGAATTAATTATTATAATTAGCTTAATGCCCTGCTACATACGTTATTCAAAATTTCATATACACATAACCACAATTTGTTCTATTATTATAAAGATAATCGTATTTAAATAAACCCTACAAATGAGGAGGACCTCTCTTCTGCTCAATCCCCAGGTCTGAATGCAGACACAGTGCATAGCAGTGCTGCAGGTCTCTTGCCCTGTCTATTTCAATCATAAGCCCTGCCAGTAATCTGGAGGATTTTAAACATGTGCTCTCTTGGCCACCATAAATAGGTGCTAATTTTCATACGTACACTTTCAGAAAATCTACAGATGTCACTTTATAAAATGCAACAAAACAATAAAAAATATATATATTTTGGATGTTTTGTTGACACTAAAAACTTGCTTTCCTCCCCCTTTCTGTAGTTTATATTAAATTATGTTTAAAAACTAAAATAGGCATTATTTAATGAAATGTGTGCTAATTTGCATACATTGCTGACACAAACTAAATGGATAAAGTCAGGTATAAAATTACTGTTTAATTTTTTTGACACTTTAGAGTCAAAGGTTTTTGCAAATTTGTAAAGTCTCTTTTTATACTCAGAAAAGCCAAATAAAAAGCAGGCATTCATGATTGTTATGCACAATAAAAAATGTTCTACAATAATGCCCATAATGTATGAACATAATACTGTGTAAAAAACCTTCAAAATAAAGATATGAATAAAATGATTTGGCACTTAACAGTAAGTAATGTTTAACTGGAGTTTTTAGAAAATGGCCTTTAAAATTATGTATAGTAATTAAAATATACAAACATGACTTTATAAACAAACAACAAAAACATTGTAAAAATATTTAGGATGTTTTCTTTACATTAAACTAAAAACTTGCCTTGCTCCACCTGCCTGTAGTTTATATTCTGATTGTACAGCTTCAGAGTTGCTATCCTTTCAAGTCTATCAAAGATCATCCTGACCTTTTCAGTAGAATATCTTTATTTTCCTCTTCTTTTGTAATCCTCTTTAAGTCAGTGTTGTCAGTCAATGGTCCACTGATCTCAATAAAGTCTGCAAAAAAGCTTAATGGCCATAGTAATCACATTAATTCTCTTATTCATATGGATAGCAATGGCCAATTAGAAAAGCAAGCATGCTGAATTAATTCCTCTTGCTGTTTTTCTTGTCTATTATAACTATTAGATTCATTCCTGTGCAATACATTGTCCACAACTCTTTCCTCTGATCAAGAAAGAGTATAAGCAAGCGAAAGAGCTGAGATGATGATAAAAAAAAAATAAAAAATTCTGTGTGAGTCTGTGTCATGCCAACGAGGAGCTTTAATTAGATTTGACAGCAATTATCCAAATGCCAGCACCTCCTCTGCCAGTCTGTGGCCCTTTACACCCCCCGTCCCTAGTGTGGGGCCCAAGTAATGGGGGCAATACTGCGAGGCTAAGGTCAATTATTGGCTAATTAGTAGGTGGACTGTGTCACGCAGGAACGCAAATGTTCACAAAACGCTCTCTAGGGTTAATGTAATCCCTGCACTGTCAGAATTTAAATGCAGAAAAAAAAGTGTGGGAAAATTCTATTTTAAGTTACAGTATCAAGTGTTGGAAAGCGTTTAGACAAAATCTTTTTTCTTTGCATTGTGCTTCTTTTCTGTTGTGTTTTACATTTAAATGAAAGCATGTTTGACTATTGTGCTTGCATCTTGAGTCTTGGACATCTCTTCACAGCTACGTACTTGCGTCTCAGGTTTTTTATATTTATTTTATATTATTAGCATTATTATTATTTTTACATTAGATTGCAATATTTTAATTGTTTTTTACATTGAACTAGACTGGGGTGTGTTTTTAAAAACCATAGTTAGTCAACTATAAGGTGTCAAGTTTTGCTGTAATATAGTTCGTTAATTTGGTGTTTCCGTCGTTCCAATGAACATCCACAAACTGCGTCGCAAACTTGTACGTTTGCAACTACACCTCTAGAGCTATTCTATTCCCAGATATCCCCCCCCTAAACCCCATTTCTCTTGAACATTCAAACATTTAAACTCAAAATTATTTTAAAAACACACACAGACACATATATTAAAGCCATCTCTCTTACGTGTAAGTTGCTTCCAAAGTATTTTTTTGCTGCTCAGTTTGAGTGCTTTTTATATTGACATTTGCGGTCCTTTAGTAGTGCACTTTGAAATCCTTTTTGTCATTTTGAACGCAGCCATGGCTCATGACGAAAGCTATAGGTGACATGGAAAGCAGAATCTATGTTATGTCTCCAAAGCTTGTGAAAACAAAAATGTATAGGTTACGTAATGATTTTAATTGGTAGCTTAGGCTATTTATTGTTATTATTGTGTAGGGATATTGTTTTTTTTTTCTTAATAAACAGTCTACTATAAATTAAAACCCTTAACATGATGATATAAGATTAGTATATGTGTTAGCTTCTTGCAATTGGTTTTATGTTTTACAATAGAATGTGGAATATTCTCAATAATATTTGTTAAAGGAACATACTGTAGGCCCTATGTGCTGTTTACATATATTTCAATGAATATAGAAAAAGAGTGCATGCTTTTACTAAAACTAATATTGGATTTCTCTTTTAAAAATGTGTGTGATTGTGTAACAATTTGCACAAAAACGTTATGGGGATTTTCTCCAAAGAAGTTGTTACTCCACCCCGTTTAGAGCGTCATTATGGACGTTGTACAATATAACTAATGTGGATCAAACAATGGATTTGGTTTTGATTGTTTTGGCAAACACTCGTCACTACATCGTTCTTTTCCCAAACGATGGATTGTACTATGATAGTTCAGCCACGAGTTATGCCGTTGTTTGGGAAACACACCGCTGACCGGTCTGTCCATCTTGCCCTTCATGGTTTACACACACTTTTATAATTAAACGTGTTTCTTGTCATTTTGTTCAATATTATGTTGGGTTCAGATAATTATTTTCAGCTTGTATTTAGCAGTAATTATAGTTTTACATAATAGATGAAACATACATAAAACACACATACATACATACATACATAAAACAATCAGTAAGACATTGTCTTTTCACAAAACAATGTAAAATTTTTGTCAGTTGTAAAGTTTTGCCACTCTCCACAACATTCTGCCATAAAGTTTACAAACAACAAATAGTTGGTACCCTTCAATATTGTCCAGTCCAGTTTCATTAGTATGCCTTTTAATGCTTCCGTCGAACCACAACTTGAAAGCAATACAGTATCTAATTTTCAATACTTTATTTTCAGTTATTTTTGATTAATAATAGATTTTTCAGTTGCAAGTTATTTCAGTGACCACTGTAGTTTTTTGTTCTTCAGTAGCAGGTACCAACAGTTCTGTCTATGTCTTTACATGCTTTGTTTAATTAGTTTTTCTGTCTTCCAGAACAATTCCTATGGTTTCCAATGCACTGAGTAATAATAGTGCTGCTGGCTGTGAAGGAGTGTTCTTATTCAGATTTTCTTGCTTTTTGTTATGTCAAAAGCTTAAAAAAGATACAAAACACCTTTAGTTTCCAAAAAGTGTTCATCCACACCAGTTTAACATCACACACATTCTTAAAGGTTTAATCCACCCAAAAATGGAAATTATGTTATTATACTCACATAATTCAAAACCCCCTGAGACCTTTGTTCATCTTTGGAACACAAATAAAGACATTTTAGCTTACTTAACCTTCTAAGACAGCAATAGTCCCAACTTTTCAAAGTCCAGAAAAATGCCCCCACAAAAAAAAAAATAAATCACAAAATTCCTCAGTGATTCAAGTAGGATTTTATTAAGCTATGATTTGTTGTGCACATATAAAACAAAAAATGACTTTATGCAACAGTTTCTTTTCCTCAGTGTCAGTATAGGGTGCACCTTTACGAGAGCACTGTACTTTTTGTGTTTACAAGAGCGATGTTATTTTTGTGTTTGCGAGAGCGCTGTACTTTTTGTTTACGAGAGCGTTGTACTTTTTGTGTGTCACATTTGGTCAAAGTGCTGAGATATTACATCGGATGCAAAGTGACTGTGTTTTAAACAGAGAAAGCTGTGCAGAGGCATCCATGTATACATACATGCACATTGCTCTTGTGAGCGTGCGCAATATACTGACACTGAGGAAAAGAAACTGTTAAATTAAGTCCTAATTTATGTTTTATTGTGCACATCAAAATATATTTTTAATAAACCCCCAAAGACACATGGAAGGTTCTGACTATATTTTTTCTCACTTTACAGACTTTTATATAATTTGGGATCATTGCTGTCTATTGAGGATCAGAGAGCTCTCGGATTTCATCCAAAACGTCTTCATTTGTGTTCTGAAGATACAACATGAAGGTGAGTAATTACTGACTATCATTTTAACTTCAGTATCATTTTAACTTCTTCACTGTAAAAAAATACTGGGTTCCACACAATTACCTCATCCCAACACAAATCAATTAAGGTAACTTAATCGTTTTTTACAAATTTAAGTGGATTGAACATAAAACAATTGAGTTGTCCCCAAAAAAACACAAAAGAATTACGTTTTTTAAACTCATTTTAAATAAGTAAAAGTAATTTTTTGAGTGTGGGTGAGCTATCTCTAAACCACAATTTTTCTATTTAAGTGTGCTATATGGCTGCAAAAATGCCTTTGGTGTACTGTATATGATTCTCTTTTTATCTTCGAGAAATACAACCCAGTCACTAGTCAATCACCACAGTGAAGACATATTCATCCTGCCCTCCTCTTGTTATGATAATACATTTTATGCACAAGTCTCTCTGCAGCCATGCCATGCCAAAACAAAACTGACAGTCAGCCAGCTGTCTAAAACCTTCATTTACATAGTATAGTATTCTTACACCAAGATTGTGTGTCACAACATTCTTCAGTATTGAATTATGTAACAAGAA
This sequence comes from Danio albolineatus, assembly GCA_903798035.1. Classification (NCBI taxonomy): domain Eukaryota; kingdom Metazoa; phylum Chordata; class Actinopteri; order Cypriniformes; family Danionidae; genus Danio; species Danio albolineatus. Next base: position 3,259,959 of record CAIGQQ010034734.1, on the reverse strand, counting down.
TAACAGAACGGCGCAAGACAAACTGTCCTACTCACATTGCGACAAGGGCACCAATAGGGCAACTAATCCATATACAAACCAAAGAGGGTGTTCAAGGAACATCACCATGGCAACAACATGGAGAAAAAAAGCTTGTGTGTTCAATATGCAGCATCTTCTGATGCTCAACATCTTTTGATTCATCTTAATGCTCTTACAAGCTGGCTGTAGCTATGGAAATCCGCATATATTTAAAGGTTTATATTTTAACATTGAAATTGATTATTATTTCCCCTTGTATGCAAGGCAAATCTCATAATGTTGATCCTCAGCACACAGGGAAATTACTTCCCAATGCTGTTAAGATGGAATGAATTCATTTCTCAGTATGTGAAGTCACTGAAACATCAGCAACATCTGTGAGTTCATATCTATACAGCAACAAATCTAATATATTACTGTTTTGCCCCCTAGAATATGTGATCTGACCTTTTTTTTTTTTCTTCATAAGTTACACTTGTGAATGAATTGACAAATTCCTGGAGGGGAAATTGATTTCAAAGAACAGGATAATGACATCACAGCAGACGCAGACTGTAAAAAACAACAACAAAATGATGTATTTCAAATTAAACACTGCTTCTATACAATCTTCCAATAAACTTCTTAATAAACACATTGTTTTTATTACCCGTGCTGGGCCCTAATACTGTACAAGACAATAAACGACTGCCTGTAAGCACAAAATAGAGCAATAATTGGACAGCTACTGTGGTTTCACCACTGGAAAAAAATCCAATTTAGGAAATTAAAGTGGTCCAGGAAAACCTCAAGTGTATACTTATTAGGTATGACATATTTCCTGTGTGTTCTAGTGCACGTTATTGACAATTTGAAGAACTATCTATAAAAAAGGATCACGCCAAATGCTCTGTCAAATCCTATTGTGGATGTTTAATGTGCAGTTGCTGTGCATGTTGGAGAAAAAGACCTCTGTTATTCAAAATAGCTCCGCACGCATTTCTCAGGCTGACAGTATACAATTAGGACACAATTACAGTGATTATTCTGTGATAAAGGCTGCGATTTTGCCTGAGATTTCTACACGCGGCACAATTCTTGCAATGCATCATGAAGACAATAAAACCATTTACATTTAAAATGCGGCTTTAGTTGTATTGCTATATTGAAATTTAAAGATGTATCAATATTTTGGCTACGGAAATTTTAGTCGAAACGGTTTTAAAGGGTTTATTTCATTTACACAACACCATTGACAGAAACAATGATGTTTAATTAGCACTTCTCCAGTGGCACAATGTGGCTCCAATGGCTGTTCAGTGTTTACTTCATTCACACAAAGTAAATGATTATTATCAATCTCAATTTTTAAATTTTGCCTTTTTTATCCCCAAAAATTATAATAAATAAACATTCATCACTCTGATCATTTTCAGTTTCTTTACTGGTTATTATAGCACATGAATTAGCATAATAAGGTATGTTGACCTCAAAAACAATATATCTCATGAAGTTACATTTATCTCATTAAAAAAAATACACGTATTTAGTTAGAAAATAACTTGAACATATATATTTTTTTCTAAATGTCAATAGTGTATTAATTATTATAATTTTTTTATTAAACTGTTGGTGACTTCTTAATCGTTTATGTTTTATTAACATGTTGACAAAGTTGACAAAAAGGTTTTATGAGAAATGTAAAATTGTTTACTCATTCATTCATTCATTTTCTTTTGGGCTTAGTACCTTTTTTAATCTGGGGTCGCCACTGCGGAATGAACCACCAACTTATCCAGCATATGTTTTACGCAGCGGATGCCCTTTCAGCCGCAACCCATCTCTGGGAAGCATTAATACACACTCATTCAAACTCACACTACGGACAATTTAGCCTACCCAATTCACCTATACCACGTCTTTGGACTTGTGGGGGAAACCGGAGCACCCGGAGGAAACCCACACGACCAGGGCACAGTCCCAAAGACACATACCGACTTTCATAAAAATTCACCAATGCGTCCATAAAATATAGCAATTTTTCACATAATTCAAAATGGCCTTTGACCAAAACGGCTGACCTGTAAAATTAAGACATCATTTGGCTCGGCATGATCTTCTGGATATAAAAAGACCAACTGTCACATCCCCGGCTCGTTCATGCTGCTTCAATCACCAGTCATCCTCACCATGTCGTTCACTCTGCTCCAATCACCGCTCTCCTTCTCCAGCCACCTCTCATCATACCCGTGCACACTCCCCTGATTACCGATGAGACACACCTGCACTCACTTCACCAGTTCCCCATAAAGCCTCCTCGATTCCAGTCAATCAGTGGCTGGAATTGAAGTCAAATGGTCACCGCACCTTCTCCCTGGCTCTTCTTCCGTAGATGTTCCCCTTCTCCTATGGACGTTTCTCCTAACCTGTGGATGCAAATGCAATGATTAAGGGAAGTGACTTCACTCTCTAATGGTTATGAAGATCCTTGTTTACATGGTGAACAACACTCGTCTGCTCTCCATTCAAGAATTTCACTTATCCGCTTCTCCTGTTGAACTAAACACTGTATGTTTGAATAAACTGATGAAAAGAGAACCATTCTTGTCTTCATTGTGTGACCATGACACCAATTATTTGAATTTATGAATCTATGGACCACTAGGGGGCTATGTGCCAAAATGCTGCAGCTCACTTCAGACCATGGTTGTGATAACGCACACCAAATTTGGTGTGAATATGTCAATGCGTTACTTCATTAAATTGGTTGGCAAGTGAATCAAAAATTGTTTGTCTAATCAACTTGAATTCCAGAACTTTTTGTCAGAATGGTCTGTAGATTTAATCTTGGTGAAAATCAGAAAATGGGTCTAGGATAAAACTAGTTTTACAAAAAAATTGAAATAGTGAAAATAAAAATAAAAAATGCGAAACTCTAAAGGACTTGCATTCAATTCAATTCATCTTTATTTGTATAGCGCTCTTACAATGTAGATTGTGTCAAAGCAGCTTCACATGCATTATAAAAAATTGAAACAGAGTCAGTCCAGTTTTCAGTGTTGAAGTTCAGTTTAGTTCATTTCAGCGTGGTTTAATAATCACTGCTGAGAGTCCAAACACTGAAGATTAATCCATCCATGCACAGCCCTACAAGTCCCGAACCATGCAAGCCAGAGGCGACAGCGGCGAGGAAAAAACTTCACTAATTGGCGAAATTGAAGACTTAAAAAACCTCGGGAGAAACCAGGCTCAGTTGGGCACGACCATTTCTCCTATGGCCAGACGTCTTGTGCAGAGCTGCAGTCTATGGCGCCGGGGCTGGAGAACGCTGGACATCCATCATGGAGAGACCACAGGTGGGTCACCGGCTGGTCAACAGGCTGGCCCTTCGGGAACAATGCGAGGACTCGTCTGTCAAAGGGATCGTCTTACAGGAATCTGTCTCATGCTCTCCACTCCTCCATGACCACCACAGCAGTTGCTCAGGATACGACATGGTCCAGGATTATGGAAACCTCGGGAATAATAAAAAACAGACTAACATGAGTGCAGATGCCATTCAAATTATAATGTCTTTTGGGAAGTGTTCCCGGCTCCGGTTGCCCTAAATAATGCAGACTAACAATCCTTTAGAGGATTTGGATTCCAAAGCATTTGTGTTTTATGTGTATGCTAATGTAAAGAGATGTGTCTTTAATCTAGTTTTAAACTGACAGAGTGTGTCTGCTTCCCGAACTGTGCTAGGAAGGCTGTTCCAGAGTTATAAAAATAATAAATAAGTCTTTCAATTTTTGTTTTTTCTCTCTTCATGGCTGAACATTTGTATGCTATAATATTTTTAAAAATTCTTTTAACACTGTACAAGTGTGACATGAAAATCAAAACATTAAAAGTTCCATCTATTAAATCAATTTGTATGGGCCCTCGTTAAAGGGTCAACTAAAACTGATGCAAGTTCTCTGCTGATACGACTGACCCAAACACACACCACACATGCGTGTGCGTGCACACACATAAAACTTCATTAGTGAAGCTACTGTGACCTTTTGGTGTACATTTATATGCATACTGTAAAAGTTTTTTTTGTTGTTTTGCGAGGAAGACACAGAAACATTTCTGTCTCTTTTCCTTCAATCTGTCTCTCCCTCATTTTGATTAAAATTCGTCTGCTCCATAGAAATCCCAACAAATGCATTCTTCTTATATCATTTGTCCCTGGAATAAAAACAAATCATGGGGTGATGATCTTGGAGGGACGCCAAGGCATATTTTGGATTTGGCAGATTGAACAATGCAGTTTTGACCCAGCAGACCTCAGCCTGTCACAACAAATGCTGTTTAGAACAAGTGAGCTGCCATCGTCACGTCTGATGAACTGCGATGCGAAAATCAAGTAGAATACTGAACAAAGGAACAACTGTGGCAATGCCAATGTTACATTTTTAAAAACAATAATAAAAACACACTAAACGAGTAAGAAATGGTCTATTTAGTGAGTCGTCTGGTTGAATGCGTTTTCTGTTTTTACAGGAAGATTCGAGATGAGTGAGAAAGCAATGACAATTGCATAACCATAATAGGAAAAGAGAAAAAATATGTTCTTACATATTAATGAGTAACAAAAACCTTTTTTTTCTTATTATTTTCTGTACTGTACAGTGTCTTGCAGTCACCAACAGATATTGTACCTAAAGGAAAATACAGCAGTCTGCAGAATAGCTGCCCTGAAGCAGACTGGCATTAAGCAACATGTTCCAGGGCACAAATTGGACATATAGTAGGTCACTAGTGGAATCAGTAATAAGCTCATGTGGCTCAGTGTCTCCTCCAATCCCTGAAATCCTGCTATTTTGGAGTTAGCAGCCCAGAACCTGCTGTAAATGCTCTATATAAAGTGGTAACCTGTAATCTTAAAGGGATAGTTCACGCAAAAACTATTCAATCATTCATTAATTTTCTTTTCAGCTTAGTCCCTTTATTAATCTGGGGTCACCACAGCAGAATAAACCGCCAACTTATCCAGCATATGTTTCACACAGCGGATGCCCTTCCAGCTGCAACACATCTCTGGGAAACATCCATACACAAAAACTACAGATAATTTAGCTCACCCTACACCACATGTCTTTTGGACTTGGAAACCGGAAACAGGAGAACTAAGAGGAAACCCACGTGACCACAGGGAGAACATGCAAACTCCACACAGAAATGCCAGCTGACCCAGCCGAGGCTCCAACCAGCGACCTTCTTGTTGTGAGTCGATCATGCTACCCACTACGCAACCGTGACGCCATGCAAAAATTTACGTTGTATTTAGGTTAATTCAGTGATGCTAATAGCAGTGATAGCTACTGTATATTTTTCAATATTAAGTGGACCCTTGTCTAAAATTTAATATGCTGTCTTAGTACATAAAATCACTTTTCTTTGACCCATTTACAGTATGTTCTTAAGCAGTAGTTGGTAAATTTTTATTTATGGGTGAAATATTTACTCACCCTCAAGTGGTTCTTGATTTCCATAGTAGCAAAAACAAATACTATGGAAGTCAATGGTTACAGATTTCCAACATTTGTAAAATATATATTCTATTGTGTTTAACAGAAGAAATAAAATCATAAAGGTTTTAAACAAGTAGAGTGTGTGTAAATCATGACAGTTTTTAATGATGAATATTCTTTTAACGATCAATATATGACATTTGTCTTCTTCTGCAGAACACAAACGTTTCAACTGTGCAATGAAAGCCAAAGGCAGACAAAAAAACAAACAAAAACACTGGAACCAAAATAGCAGAAGGTTTGGAATGACTTAAATATGATTAAATATTAATGCCTTTAAAAATCCACTGTATACCCAAAACCTCTAAAATAAAAAGTAGAAGAGAGCAGAGATATTTTGTTTCACTCAATAATCATTAAATAATAATTTAATACAAAACTCTGCATATCAGGTTTAATATGTGCATGCTCAATTCGACTTCTGGAAATAACTGATGGTTTAAGTAGCAATCAATAAAGATATTTAAAAAACTTCTCTATGAATGAGTTAAGTAAAAATGCATTGTCATTATCGCTATAGTGTAGTTCTCAGTAGAGTCTATACTGGTTACTGATTCATTTGAATCTGGCTTCTTTAAGAAAGTAAAACGTATCAAATGTAGTGTTTCTGTGTGCACTGATGTCAGGTGTTTCTGTCTAATCTCTTTCCTGCTGACATGCATCCTGCTCACCTCTAAAATGCTCACTTGCAGCCTTTCTTCTCTTTCTGCTCTAGGCTTGTAATGATTTCTGCCCTGAGGATTCACCCAGGCTACACACACATTATTACACAAACAGACTCAGCACAAACAAAAACAAGATCACTTGCACGTGTGAATGGTGTAACCAATTACGATGCAAGATCATATGTCCTCATATATATGAGGTATTTGGCATAGTCTATTCAAGATACACATTTTACCATATTGATGAATTACCATATTATAACACAACACTACAGCCACACAAAACCCCAATTGCTACATATATGCCAGTTGCTACATATAAGGACTATATTTCTGCAGTATCTAGTCTAACTGTTTTTTTTTCTGTTTTTTTTTTCGAGTGTAACAATTCGTTTTTTGTTAAATTGTGTTAAATGACCTGTTTTTATTAAAAAATATTTTAGAATGTATTAATTATGTAAAAATACAGTTTGTTTGTTTACTTGTCATATTGTTTGAGGACAGGTTGAAATGAAAGGGATCAAATAGCTTAATAGTTTGTATGGCATTTGAGATAAAGTAATATGTTTGTCGTTTTCCATTAACATTTACACATTTTTATTATTACCAGGTTTACATGATTTCATTGACTACAAATAGAAAAACAGAAGGCATTTTTGTCACTCTACTACAGCAATGACTACTGTAAATGTGGATCTGACAGAATATCTCACCGTCTCTATATTGCTTCCAGTGGTCTCCATGACGATGCTGCTGCTTAGAGTCTTAATTGAGGAGATGGGGCAGAGTGGCACAAGACCCCATGTAGAGATTTACATTGAGTGAAGCTGCTCCAGACAATGCACACAGGCAAAACACACTCTACAAATAAGAGAATACACGCTTTTTAGGATAACTTTTAACTAGAAATGTGGTCATTTTCGTTAACACAAATACAGTGCTCAGCATAAACGAGTACACTCTCATTTAAAATTGAATATTTATATCCATTTCCCAGTGAATATGGATTATATATATGTGTGAATTTGAACAAACAGATTTATAAAACAAATATATTTATTAAAATAATAATTTAGTCATAACATCTTTAGAAATGCAAAGATAACATTTAAATTCATGCAAAATATTGAAAAAAAAATATAAACTACAACATTTCAACAAAATTGTATATATTTTATGTTTCTTCTGATTTCTGCCAGTTTTGAAAATGTTATTTAGTATTTTTTCCTAACATATACATTTGGGGTACTAATTTTTGAACCATTATTGTAAATATTTTGTTAGATTAGCTCCAGATTTGGCTTCAGTAATGACTAAACTAACGTATATGCACAAATATAACATTGTAAAACATCCTTTAGAAAATATTAATTTAAATGAGAGATTTGTGGGGGATGTACTCATGCTGAGCACTGTGTATATTTCATTATTGCGATAACGAACATGCATCGTATTTTGAGTAAGGACACTTTAAAATACAGCGAATAAATATGTATTAACTTTTAGAATGCCATTTATAATCAAACTGTGATCAAATTGATGTTCATAACAGAAACAAACGCTTTAAGACTAAAATAGGCTATTGATTTTGACACATACACACATTCACATGTTAATCTGGCCTACAACATGCCTGAGATACTGACTGAAATATTATGATTCTCTTTTCTGTTGTTCATATTGCTCATTTACAATAAGGCTTCATTTGTTAACAACAATCAATTAAACTAAACTGACAATGAAAACATACTATTTGAAAGCATTGGTTAATCATGATGGTATTTTATTAGTTGATGTTAAATAGCTCTTAAAATCAAATGTGTTTATTTAAGTATTTCATGAAATTAATGACTAATAAAGTTATTTAATGATAGTAATTGTTTACTATTGCTGTTAGTTAATGCATATTGGTTTAGTGACACCTTTTTATAAAGTATTACCAGTAATACAGTTTTTACAATTTCATAAGTTTACTGTAAACAATTATATATAATACAGCAAAACCAAAAAACATATACTGTATAGAGAGAGTTCTTTTTATTGATATACCTTAATAATATTATATATCATGATAAAAGCTTTCACAAATATTGCTAAATAAAATTATTATTATTAATAACTAATGCTGTTATCTTCCTGCTTTGAAATTTATTCTAGAAATTCTTTTATTCTGTTTTCCCTTTTTTTGTATTTTTTTTTTGTTGTCTATTTTATAAAGACCAAGAAAAAAAGAAGCCCATCAAACGTATGCTTTTCTAGCTAAACCATGTTTCATATCTATTACATTTCTACACTTGACTTTCTTATTCTCATCCTTGTACCGTAATGCTTCTCATCAATCCTTCACACAAACCTCTCATCAAACCAGGTTTCCACCATTTTCTATTTTCCCCCTGTACTTTCCACAACCCAGCTTTAAGGTGGAATCAGTTTCCATGACAACACCAACAGTCTCAGAGAAGTAAGGAGATGATTATGTTTGCATGTTTAAACATAAGCGGTTTCTGTCCGCTTTACAATATGCTTTTCCACCTAAGCTGCATCGATCTACTGAAACTATAATGCAGATAGATGTGCGTTTTACCATGATTTCACCTCTATCTCTCTGGAGCATTCTCTCTGCATACAGCTTGTAAAGATGCTTTATGATATTCTTCAAAGCTACAGAGAGTCTCGTTGTTTTCTGACTAGACCACTTTTGGGAGAACAGACAAAAAGTTATAGTGCAGCAAAGAGAAAAACAAAAACCAAAAACAAATATCTGTCTTAATAAACGATGCTTTCTGCATTATCGTTGCTATTATAGAATAAGATTAAAATTAGCCATGATTTTATTTTAGTAGTAATAAACAAGTTTCATGACTCAAGTGTGATAGAGTGGTTACATTTATGTAAAAATTAATAACTAACTAACTAATTAACTAACTAATTAACTAACTAACTAACTAACTAACTAACTAACTAACTAACTAACTAATTAACTAACTAACTAACTAACTAACTAACTAACTAACTAAATAAATAAATAAATAAATAAATAAATAAATAAATAAATAAATAAATAAATAAATAAATAAATAGAAGTTCAACAAGTTCAATTTCAAGTTATATTACAGTTTTTCTCAGTTGCTTTGGTACATTTCTCGGATCAGAATTGAAATTTCGTCACCTTAGAATTATAAGGTTCTATCTGACATGTTTTTTTTTTTCCATAATATTTTTATTTTTCATTTTCAGTTTGTACACATTGAAATACAACATTTTTCTAACATTTTTTCCAACAATAACCTTGTTGCATTTACAAATTATACAAAAAATAAGGATATATACATATTTATATTACAAACAAAGCAAACAAACAAACAAACAAAAAATAAATAAAAATAAAAGTAAAATTGCTCCTTTTTTGTTGTTAATAGTAATCTATTCAAACATGACAATTATAATCATATTGAGTACTAAGTACAGCAAACATATATTGAAGAATGTATCAATACTGAACTATAAAGCTGGAACTGCTTTGTCCATCAAAAAATTATTCATCAACTTCTTCCTCTGTTATATCCACTTCTTTGATATAACTAATGAAAGGACTCCATATGTTCTCAAATACACGCTGTTTAGCTTTTAGTATATAAGTTATTTTTTCTAATGGCAGACTTGACAACATTTGTCTTATCCATTGAGTAGCGTTAGGTCTTTGTCCATAGCAAGCTGAGGTCTATAAATACTTGTTCGCTTCTACTATAATTCGAGTCCTCTGGATATAAGCCCAGCAAAAAAAGCTTTGGGTCGAGGAGAATTTGTTTTGAAATAATTTTTTCACTTATGACTCTTACCTCTTCCCAAAATAATTTAATCTTTGTGCACTGCCAAATACAGTGAAACAAGGTTCCTCTAGCTTCCAAACATTTTGTACAAATATCTGGTATGTTTTTATTATATTTATTTAATTGTACTGGTGTTACATATGTCCGCATTATCAATTTATATTGTATAAGTTTAAGACGTGAATTTATAGACATAGTGTGAGCTTTAGTGCAGGCTTCTTCCCAATCTTCATCCGAAAATTCAGACTGCAAATCTTCCTTCCATGCATTCAACTTGCAATACGAATTTTCGGGCGAATTCATTGTCAGTAAACCATAATGTTCTGATATGATACCTTTTCTCAGATTATCTTTTATCATTATGTTTTCTAAAGAGGAATATGGAGGTCTATTAAGATCATTATCTTGATTTGCTTTAACAAAACTTCTTAATTGAAGGTATTTGAAAAAATGTTTTCTATTAAGATTAAATTTAAGCCTCAGCTCTTCAAAGGACATCATTTTATCTGAATCTGTCAAGAAAATATTTTGAATAATTTTAAGTCCTTTCGACTCCCACAGTTTGAATGTTGCATCTGATCTTCTATCTGACATGTTTGTCAAAATTGAGTTATTGATGTTCTCATTAATTGACAACTTATTTACATTAAGGGATGTTTTTTTTATAAGTTTTTTACATTAAGACTTTTAATTAAAAAACAAATGTTACACACTTAATGTTTCTATGGAATGCAAAAACTTTTAAGCTCAATATCTCAAAATCATTCAGAACGCAGATAGAGCCTTATAACTACAAGGTGAAGATTTGCAAAACAGTAATTGCATTTCTAAAAACAATGTGTACAAATAACAATACACCTCTGGTTACCTGCAAAACCCAGTCTGTTGCTCAAAATCCTTACTTCATCTCTCAAAACTAAATTTCTGTGTCAATGAACTTGTCAGTGCCATCAGAATGACAAGTCCTTGTATCATTGTGCACGGATAAGACAGTTAGTCATGTTGTCAGTATAACAGTGAACTCTGGAGGGGTGTTCTGATGCAAACTATGGCAATTAGTTTTTTTTGTACTGTAATTTGTTGACAGATGGGGTCATTGGGAATCTGAAAGGAAAAGACAGCACTGCATAGCACAAAAGAAATGTGAACACAGGACAATCTCCTTTGAGATGGACCTTCATTATAAAAAGTCAAGAATCACCATTATGACTAAATATTATGACAACTTGTTCAGTCATTTTGCATGTAAAGCTTTGAACAGACGATTAAATGTTTTTTTTTTTTTTAATGGGGGTAAGACTATTTAACAGAGACCAAAATAACACATTTTGACCAACATGACATAAGCAGTTAATAAAGGTGGAAACATCAGAGAATTGCACATAATCACTTGCATGGATGTACAAAAGCATTTGCAACTTGTTCAAAGGAATGAGAAACTGCTATATATATATATATATATATATATATATATATATATATTGGTATGCTATATAAAATAACGAAGCACCAAACATGTAATATTGTACTTTTTACAATAATTATTTCAAAATAGACGTGCTAGAATAGTCTGACACTGTAAAAAGGGATTAGCTGACTTTTAACAAAGTGTGTACAATTTGCATAATTATAAAAATTAAGTCAAAGTAACAGTTCCGAGTTGCAATGGGTTTACTTACATTATCTTTGTCAACTTGTTGCTTTTAAGGGAATTGGTTTACTCGCTATTAGTAGCTAACCACTTTTTACAGTGCAGTGCAGCCACAAAATTCCATTTAGATTTTATGTAATTTTGGCACTCAAACAATTATATTGGTAATAATTTTAGCAAACTATTTTTGCAACACTGACATATCATAAAAGCCAAGCCAATTATTAAACAAACCTCTCAGCATTATGTTTTAAACCTTCAAGACTTTCTATTCCTAGCAGTCGCAAACATAAACCTGCTTTTAAAAGCAAAACTCAAAATTACAAAATACAACATTGTTCCGTTATCACATTATAGAGATGGGGAAGGCGAAGCATACAAAGTACCAATAAGATTAGTGCCATTTGGCCACTGCCGCTCTCTAAGATTGTCCTGCTGAAGAAGAGTCCACTTCAAATCCATTTGGATCCTGAGTGAACTTCAAAGCCTGAGGGGCCTTAGTGAAGGAATCAAAGGCTGTCTGAGGGCCCAGAAACAGGGCTGGAATGAACTCGAGCCACCGGCTATTAGATTAGAAGAGACTCCTACTCAAACAGCTGCAGCCGGACAACTTCACACATGAAATAGAGCAGTCGTGAAGTTCAGTAATGTAGAATAATGTGTGATCGCAGACGACCTCTCGTTCTTTTTAGGGTCATACAGCCAAAGTCTTGCCTTTTTTAAGACCAGCAACACCTTCTTTTGACTACTTTCATTGCTTTCATACACTCAAAGATTTTACACACTCTTGAACACACAGACACACACACACACACACACACACACACAACTTGTGTCTTTTCCAACACTCTTCAGTTATCTCTGCTTCTTCACATCCCAAATGCCTGTTACCGTGGTAACCACACACAGTGCCATAATATTTGCCACCTTTCAATGAGGCATCATAGAGAGATATACACATTGCAGATATATGACTGTTTTTTTTTTTCTCAGACTGCATCTATGAAGCCCATAATGATAAAATGAAGGAAAGTATGGGGTACAAATAAGTGTATAGGAGCAGCATAAATAGCTGATTTGGAATAGCAAGAATATGTGTGAAAATCATATATTTTGGCAAATCACACTGTTAACTAGCATTAATTAATGTTGAGGTATAAAAAGGTTACATTACAGACAACCAACAATTAATAATGTAGACCACCAATGGCTCACCTTGAAGTTTAATTGGATGAAATCATATTACACGCACACACTAGAATTGGTGGTTTACGAGGACTCTCATAGGTTAATGTCTTTTATACTGTAAAAAAACGCTTATATTGTGGCCCTACCCCCACCCATAAACCCAACCCTCACATTAATTCTATGGCAAAGTTTGAATGTCAATTTTTTAATTATGTCCTCATAAACCACCTCATTTTCTTTATACCAAGGTCATACCCGAGTCATTGTTCAAATATCTGTTCTTGTAAACCACCAAAACCAACCCAGGCTCATTTTGAATATATGTACCCCTACACACATTTCTGGAGAGCACCAAAAAGTCCCTGGAGGTAGGTTTTTTTGGAGTTTTTGTTTTTGCAAATGAATTGGAGGCCACTGTGTATGCTGTTTGATGTCTCAAATTTCTCTCGCGAATGCCATTCGCACCAGTCCTTCTCACGTAAATCTACCAGAGGCCATTGTCGACTGAGTGAATGACTGATTGACTGACCGACTGATCAACTAACCAACCCTCCTTCCTCCCTAAATCCAACCAAAAGTGTTTTCGAAAGAATTGATTGACCTGAACTTGACTTGATTGACTTGAGCCACTGGACAAACTGGTAACAGAGGAAAAGCCATTCATACGCAGGTAAGCAGTCAGCTGTTAAGCGTGAAAAGGAACGGCGTCATACCGCACCGTAGCATTCGTTTTAAAGATGAAATGCAGCCATACATACCTGTATATACCAATCAGAATCCAAACACAACATCAGTTAACAAAATGACAGGTGTAAAAGGCTTACATACAGTTGAAGTCTTAGCCCCCCTGTTTATTTTTCTTCCCATTATCTGTTTAACTAAGAGAAGATTTTTTCAACACATTTCTAAACATAATAGTTTTCATAACTCATTTCTAATCACTGATATATTTTATCTTTGCCATGATTCTTTGAGATATAGACACTTCTACACAGCTTAAAGTGACATTTAATGGCTTAACTAGGTTATTTAGGTTAACTATGCAGGTTAGGGTAATTAGGCAAGTTATTGTATAATGATGGTTTGTTCTGTAGACTACTGAAAAAAAATAGCTTAAAGGGGCTGTTAATTTTGACCTTAAAATGGTCTTTAAAAAATTAAAAACTGCTTTTATTCTATCCGAAATAAAACAAATGAAACTTTCTCCAGAAGAAAAAATATTATCAGATACACTGTGAAAATTTTCTTGCTCTGTTAAACATCATTTGGGAAATAGAAAAAAATAAATAATAATAGAAAAAAACTAAAATAAATAAAAGGCGGGCGACTAATTCTGACTTTAGCTGTATGTGTTTATGTTTTCAACATTTAAAACACAAGGATAGACAAAAGATGTCTGTCTATTTGAATGGCCTCTATAATTAACAGAATTTTGCATTCAGTTTTTGCAACCCCCCCAACTGCAGCCCTCTGATCACACTCTTATGCACATGGCCTAAACATCCAAATAAAGCAACTAAATTTACAATCATAGCCAAGTTGATGAATGACCTAAACCAGTGGCTGGTAATTCAGCAATTTAGAAATGCCAAAATACAAGTCAAAACTGCAGCCAACTTCAATGACAATGTCAATGTCAGTGCTGTTCTCTGAAATAGCCACTGTCAGATGTATTATGATGGAACCAGTTCAATCTAACAGTACTAATAGATCATAGGTTTTTGTGTATTTGTTTCAAGTCCATAGCGATCATACCAACTAAGCTGTTGTGTCTGGCCACATACAGTTCATATATAAGAGCAGCACCCATTCAACATGTGAGCAACAGCTTCATTTTCCTGTTGGTTTGGGTGTAGCAGATAATAGGGGGAGCAATTTTAGGGGAACCATACTGACAAATTGTACATACAGTAGGTGGGAGACACTGTTTCTGGTTTAACCATAAAAGTGAGAATGTCATCTGAGACTGAAGAATTTGTTAAAACTGTCTGGGAAACCGAAATGCTAACTGCTTATACTATATTTTCTTGCTATTTGAAGCCCATAAAATGCTGGGCATATTGAATTCATCTTTGATAGAGAAAGTAGATCTTGCGTTATTATTTGATAGTTGGTGAGATGTGCCTTCTGTATTAAGCACAGATATTGCAGACATATGTGGATCTGTTATTATCTCCTCATTCAAATACGCTTCTTTTTTAAATAAAACATGGAATTCAACATTATTTAATCAAAGAAAATGCATAGGAACACCAGGATATTAATGATCACTAAGAATTATCTAATATGATCTTTCATGTTTTACAGTACATAAGGTTTAGAAAATGTCTGATGTTGATATTTAAGATATTACTAATGCAACAGTGTTATCTGTGCTCTGAGGTGTTTTTTTTTTTTATGTGACATGACTTTTTTCTTACATACAAAAAGCACTTGTGTTTTAAAGCAACTGCAGGAGATTGACTCATCACTAGCTCACTGTGTAGGAGGACCAGACAGAAGGGGACACATTTTCTCATGAAAAATAGAGATGTAGACATGATATAGAAGAAACAACAGAGAATGGTGTCAAATATGAGCGCAAAGAGCTTTACCAGGATGTCGAGATGTGTTTGTTTTATTATTGTTATTCTCTTTTTATTGTGTTTTATTTTGTTCTTCTCTTTTTGGCTGTCACAGTGTTACTTTATTCATAATGTAAATCTGATTATTGATATGTGTAAACTCTGACAATGTTAATTGCACTATACAATCCCAAAAACTCTACAATTAAGAACAAATTTAAGTTGAACTGCAGACAGATGGATGGATGGATGGATGGATGGATGGATGGATGGATGGATGGATGGATGGATGGATGGATGGATGGATGGATGGATGGATGGATGGATGGATAGATAGATAGATAGATAGATAGATAGATAGATAGATAGATAGATAGATAGATAGATAGA
>CAIGQQ010034734.1:3212560-3236788 GCA_903798035.1 Danio albolineatus | reverse complement strand
TAATAATAATAATAATAATAATAATAATAATAATAATAATAATAATAGGGGCACCACGATGACGTAATGAGTAGCACGTTCGCCTCACAGCAAGAAGGTCGCTGGTTCGAGCCTCGGCTGCGTCAGTTGGCATTTCTGTGTGGAGTTTGCATTTTCTCCCTGTGGTTGCGTGGGTTTCCTCCGGGTGCTCCGGTTTCCCCCACAAGTCCAAAGACATGTGGTACAGTTGAATTGGGTAGGCTAAATTGTCCGTAGTGTATGAGTGTGTGTGGATGTGTCCCAGAGATGGGTTGTGGCTGGAAGGGCATCCGCTGCATAAAACAAATGCTGGATAAGTTGGTGGATCATTCCTCTTTGGCGACCCCGGATTAATAAAGGGACTAATCCGACAAGAAAATGAAGGAATGAATAATAATAATAATAATAATAATAATAATAATAATAATAATAATAATAATACAACTTTTAGCAGTGATTAGAGTTGGGTGATCTGTTTCATAAAAGCAACTAAAAACTCACCACCCCTTCAAAATAATCCAGTCAGGTGTTTGGTCTAAATTAGTGGTTTTATCACCGCGAACCGGGCAACTGTTGAGTTTTACCACGACCCAGGAGTATTGCTGCAACTCTGATACAAATTTAATTTATGGAGAAAATGAAAAACCATTGCAGTGTTTGTCTGAGAATTTTAGTCTACCGAAATGTTTATATTTCATAGAAAAATATAAAGCTGATCGGTCAGTTCTTGTCACGTGACTTGCGGCAATCTGAAGATGTTTTCTACTGGATGGTGCGCCTGAAAGGAACGAGCACGTCACGCTGCTTGAGAGGGTTCTGGATGCAGACCTGCTGCCGTGCAATCTGAGCTGCATCCAATACTTTTAAATGCACTCACCTAACCCCATCCCTAACCCTACTCCTGTCTCAGCTTGCATCATCAAGGCTGCATGCAGATACTATTGCGGCATTTGCGCGCATTGCTCCCAAGCCACGTGTCACCATTAAATATAACAAACTGCATGCAGAAATAGCACGATAGTCATCATTTATGTTTTCCAGCAGTTCCTTGGCAGTTTGTGGTTCCCACTGGGCCTTTTCCCCCTGCACAGAAACTTCCCAAAGACGTTTGTTTCTTACTCATTCTTCTAGCTTGTGGGTTAAATTTTGGTGCTTAATTGACCGAGATGTAATCGAGAGAATACGATAATTTTTTCAAAAATAAAAGATTTTACAAAATAAAAGATTGTTCAGACTTAGACAATAAATAAAACGGAAATAATTAATGATTTCTTGTTCGGCCCGGTATCAATTAATTCACGGACCGGTACTAGTGCCAGCACTGGCGAAGACAAAAAAATCCAAAAGTATAAAGTGACTGAATAATGTGTGTGCTCTCAAAAATGAAAAAAGACGAGAGAAAATGAGGAGAAATGAAGTGATATAAGAAATGTACTGAACCAAAAAAGCAAATGTTGACCATAGTCAATGCCAAGCTAACGATGTGAATACTGGAAGCCGATTTAATTTAAAGAATCACACGATGAAGTAGATCACCCGATCAAACCAAACCAGCCCATAAGTGTGTGCATCTCATATACTGTACAGTCATACACACTACATACATAAGTAACAAACATATTTGCACATGATTCAGTTCGCTCTACTTTGTGATGGACCAGCTCTGTTGTCCTCACTGTTTTTAGTGTGTTCAGCACTTTTTGACACAGGGCATAAATTCTATATTCACATTCACTAGCCTGTTGACAGCTGTTGACACCCTGTTCAAATGATTTGTGCTTGTATCACACACACACGCACACGCACACACACACACACACTACAGTGCAGCTTTGATAATAACAAATCACTCTGTTACCTGGGGGCTCATGGCACAGTAATTGAAGTCACCCCATGCAATCCCTTGTGATTTGTACTGAGAGAAAGAAAATGATAAAGAGAGACTTCCATAATTCTTGATTTAAGCAGTGTATTTACTGTTTGTGGCCTTTAAAATACCAGACGGTTTTCAAATCATAAACAAGCACCGTTTCAAATGATTTGTAACATTAAAATCCTCTGAATGCACACACTATATGATTCGGCCAGACCACAAGACCATACACTTGGCAATTAAGGAGACACATACAGTATAACTGCATGAAGGATGATCAGTGTCATCAACTGACTCTCCTCGTGTGTGTTCAGTTTGTAAAGAAAAACAAAAAGAGAGGGAAGATAATATTGGTGAAATTTCAGCATAGTTGATTCACTTTGCCAGTATTTAATTTTCGTTCCTATTGAAGAAAAGAATACAGTAAGTCTCAATCTCTTCAACCTTGATTCTCATATTGCACACAAAGTCAAGTTGAATCGAGCCTAGTAAAATGAAGTCACAATTCCAAATAACACAAACAAGCATATAGGTTTTAGAAAATAGGTTTTAAAATGTACAAATATGACAGAAACAGTTAAAGAAATTTCATTTTTTTAATTGGAAAACTAGAGCAGACGTTCCAACAAATGAGTTTCTAATATCAAGGAGTTTAGGTATGTGGATTTCTGATTTTTTAAAGGATAGCGTGAAGCTATTCAGATTGGGTTCTTCATTATCTCACAAAACAATAACCAATATGCCCTACCGTTTAAAAGTTTGGGGTCAGTAGGATTTTTAAATGTTTAAAATAAGTTTATCCTGCTCACCAAGGCTGCATTTATTTAATCAAAAACACGGTACAAATTGTAAAATTGTGAAATGATATTGCAGTATAAAATAACTGTTCAAAACTAGTTTAAAATATTATTTAATAATTTATTCCATTGTTTTAAGGATGAATTGTCGGCTTCATTACACCAGTCATCAGAGTCACATGATCCTTCAGAAATCACTCTAACATTAATTATTATTATTAATATTACTATTACACTAATAGTAATAAAAGCAATACAATGACTGAAGTGATAATTTCATTTGAAATTACATACAACAAGAAAGCAGTTATTTAAAATTTTAATAAATATTTAACAATTTAACATTTTTTTTACATTTAATAAATGTCACCTAAATTAACAAATTAATTTTCAAAAACATTAAAAAACAACAACAACTGACCCATATCTTTTGACCAGTAGTGTATGTTCTCAAATATGCTGATGATATAGCTTAAGTGAGCCTTTTTGCAATGATTAAGAGGAGGAGCATGGGCCCTTCTTAAACTAGTGTAAAGAGCATATTTTGAATCCGACAAAAACAAAAGAAATGACAATAGATTTTTTAGAAAGAAGTCATAATTCCCAATGTTATTAATAAACAACAAATTCAGTCAGTTGCAACCTACAAGCATCATGGTCTTAGACTGCAATTTAAGATGGAGTCCTAGGGTTAATTGCCTTAATACTAAAACACTGAAGAGATTATATTTTCTACAGAAACTGTTGTCTTTTAACGTAAATAACTAATTATAATTTTTTAAACATTTTTTTTTACTTTTTATTGAAAGAGTTTTAGCCTTTTGTAGCATCTGTTGCTACAGTAACGCTACTGGGGATCAGAACATTGTTTAAGGAGTATAGTAACTATAGCTGGCAAATTGTTAGGTACTACAGTGTCAAGCCTTGAGCAGATTTACACAAAGTTATAAGAAAGGCAGGAAGAATCATGGCTGATTCAAAACATCCTCTCACCTTCACATTTTAATTATTGGCATTAGGGGAAAGACTATGGGCCCTATCATACACCCGGTGCAATAAGGTGCAAGATGTGTTTGTCATGATTTGTTGCTATTTTCGGACCAACGCAACGCTAATTTTCACGTTTTGCACCATGGTGTTTAAATAGCAAATACATTTGCGCCACTATGTGGACTCATGGGTGTTTCGGTCTAAAAAGGAAGTGGGTTAAGGCCCATTGTTGGTGCGTGTCTATTTTGAAGAACTGAAACAGACTGCTGGTCTAATGTCTAGCACAGAGCGTGTTAGTTATGCGCCTATGCAGATCCAAAACGCTTACACATTGCTTAATACAACAATATGTGCAGCAATACACATATCTTTACATATGAAAACAATTAAAGGATTAAAATGTTATAAAAATTATTATTTTGTCTAGATAAATATAAAAACACTATGTACCATCATGCCTTCTTCAGCTCGGGTTTTTTTTTTTTTCAGTTTATTAATGACAATTTGCATTTGTATAATGCTATTATTACTGTTATAGTATTATTTACTATATGCATACTTATATTTGTTAATAAAAACTAGTTTAGATTTGTCCCCTGTCCAGTTTTGGAGATGTATATGTGTCACCATATGGGGCATAAGAAAAGGACGTGTGTTTGGATAGCCTAAAGCCTATAAAGTTTTTTGACCACACTTCGTTATTATTGTTCATTTATTTGTTTGCTGG
Organism: Danio albolineatus; assembly: GCA_903798035.1. NCBI lineage: Eukaryota > Metazoa > Chordata > Actinopteri > Cypriniformes > Danionidae > Danio > Danio albolineatus. The sequence goes on along the minus strand of CAIGQQ010034734.1, from coordinate 3,232,383 downwards.
AAATTAGATCTGAATTTATAAATAGTAACAAATCTTTGTGCTTAAAAACTTAAATTAAATATGTAGGCTCATGGATGTCTTCAGCAGGATGCGTAAAGCACAGTTTCCTTATCGACAAAAATAAAGGAGTAGAGTAGAAGTAAAATAAAGAGAAAGTAAACAGGCCAAATGGAGAAGGCTCGTTCTTTATTCTAGCGCTGCATATGGTCTGTTTGATTATTTTCTCGCTAATGAAGCATTCAGTTTTTCCACTTACAAAGTCTGCCATGTAAATAGTAAATGCGCCATGGAGTAACTCAATTGATTTTTAAAGGGAATGTGAGATGAGACTTTGATTGGTTTAATGCATGTTATGCTCAAAACACACCCATAACTGATTAAGAGAATAAGCACAACCCTGTTAAACCATGTGCCAGGGCGCAAAGTGTGCTTTAAATAGCAAAAGTGGATGTGAACATGCCCTTAGTTCTTTTGCACCATGCGCTTTAGACTTTGCGCCTAGATCATTAAAATAGAGCCCTCTGTGTAACTCAGGTCAAAGGACAAACTTTTTACTGGACAAAGTTTTCGAATATGGTGTGATGTTGTGTCTTTTTAAAAAAAATATGATGTGTGTTGTCTTAGATGTCCTATAATGACAACATTGACAATATTGCAAATCAATTTCACCATGCGGATTAATAGCGTTACCTTACTTATAATTTATTTAATCAATTTATAGGGCTAATACACCAATGTTTGAAGTACTAACACCTACACATTATACCTTTGTTACCAGACAATAACACAACCATAAGCATGTGGGGATGAGAAAGTCAAATTATGAACCAATGCTCATCATAAACAGCTTTTCCACAAGCAGAAAAAGATATTAATATAGAGAAGGTGCTTAGTGTCATTCACACTACTACTAAACACCATCAAGGTAGCACACATCACACTAAAGTACTTCAATAAACATTTTTCAACCAAAATAACATAACTCAAATATACATATCTGATTAGCAATAATAAAAAAACTCTTAAAAAAAATCACAGACATTTTCACAGTACCAAACTATTTGTGTGTATAATGTGTGAGTTTTTTGGTTTAAAAAAGTTGGTTGTGAAAAGCAGCAAAAAAGCCAAAATCTTTGAGGCGAGTAAAATGGGGCTAAAAATTGGACTTAAATCTGAATAAAGTGTGGCCAATATTAAAGAGAGAAATGTGTCTATATGCTAATAGAAATTCTCCTCTTTCCTCTTCAAACAACAATTGACAGTCTAAATATAGCTGTGCAGACTTTAGTGACTTAGTTCACGATTGGTCAGCCTAGTACGGCATTAACACACTCTAATGAGATTTATGAGGAATATTCAGTGCAGAAATGAGGCCAGAGATCCATCTTATGCATGTGCGACAGATTCCATCCATCCTCAAGGATAAAAATGGATATATCCCATTTTTATCCCATTTCACATACTGCCTTTTCTTTTCTTTTCTTTTCTTTTCTTTTCTTTTCTTTTCTTTTCTTTTCTTTTCTTTTCTTTTCTTTTCTTTTCTTTTCTTTTCTTTCTCCCCACAGACTAAATCTTTACCTTGTATACAGTATAACCTGTCTGGACATTTGTGAGTGTTGGTGTGACAAATTACTTTAGCGTCGAATGACCACTAGCTAGTGGCGCAGGGCAGATCTAATACAGCTATAGAGCAATATTGGAACATTGCTACATTGTGGTGTCTCCGCACTGTGGGTGCGTTTGATAGATATTATTGTGGGGAGTGAAAACCAAGGTTGTCAGCTGGTCAGACGGACATGCCTTATTACCTCTGCAAAGTCATTTGGATTGTGGTAATAACCTTGGCTGGATCACTGGCTGCGGGAGCTTGAGGAGAAATGGCATGACCGGGTTTTGTTTACACATGCATTATATTTAGCAGTAATCTTTACCATAAGCTTTGAGGTTTTGTTTTTGCACATTTGGTTTGAACGTTTAGCAAAAAAATCTTAGTTGTAACAGTTATGTATTAATAGACTTTCTTTGTTCCAACACCAGAATAGTTGTGGTGATGTGTGTTTTAAATCTCCAATTTCAAAGACATTTAATGCATCATTTGTGGGTATTTCTTTTAAACATGTAATCAAAAGAATTTATAGTACTGAATATATTTATCTTTTTTTTTGAAAGTGTATTAAACATATTTTCAATTTAAGAATTCAAGTAATTTCAAACTGTTTACCAAATAATAAAAACGCCATGAAGAATTATAGTTATCAGGTTTTGTTACACAGTATACACTAAACCAAATATAATTATTTCTGCAAAGGTATGTGGTAATAAATCACATTTCTTACCATTAGGTTTAAGTGGAACTGCACTGTATGTTATACACCTAAAATCCAGGAAAAGCCTGAGGCATAGCTCTAAATCTGTCATATACTGTAGGCTATGAAGTGCCACCTGTCCCTGAAGCATGTCCTTCAGCTAGCCAAGCTGTCAGGAGCAACGTTTGACCTCTAAATAGCAGCACATATTGTATAATATTTCAATGTTGCATGTATATATGTACACTCTAAAAAAATGATGGGTTGCCATAACTCAACAAAGTGTCGTTTAAATGTAATTGAAAAAATAAAGACAGCTGAGATTGTCAATAATTGACCCAGTATTATGACAACCCAGCATTTTTTATAACGTATATATAGAGTTTCAAGCATCATTTTTCAGTGTTCTGGTAAAAATGACAACTCAAATACTGCACAATATTTCAACATTGCACCAACTGTATATTCACTGACAAATGCTGGGATATTGTAAACCGTTTTTGGCTCAAATATGGACAAATATTTAAATATTGGGTTAATTTTTTCAAATAAATGTAAATCACTCTTTAGATCTCAACTTCTAGGCTTATTCATATTTGACACAACATTGGATTACAACAACCCAGCAGTTTTTTTAGAGTGTATCAAAATACATATTTACTATTGTTTACAAGACACCCATTAAAATGTTATTCAGAGTGACAATAGATTTTTAAAACCAAACAAATTTTTAAAATGGCATTATAAAAGATTCTACTTAATGATCACAGTGGAGCAATAATAAAAAAAATAAAATAAAAATAATAATAATAAAAAAAGGGTTGCCAGCTGCAACCCATTACCAGGAAACATCCATAGACCCTCATTTACACACATACATTACATACAATTTAGCTTACCCAATTCACCTATACCGCATGTCTTTAGACTTGTGGGGGAGCACCCGGAGGCAACCCACGCCAACATGGGGAGAACATGCAAACTCCACACAGAAATGCCAACTGACCCAGTCGAGGCTCGAACCAGCGACCTTCTTGCTGTAAAGCGATAGTGCTACCCACTACGCCACCGTGACGCCATATATTAATTGTTATTTTACATTTTTATACTTTACCAATACTTTTCAAATAGCCTTATTTTATTCATCTGTCTGCAAGATGTTGTTTAATCCATTATGCATGAGCATTAATTCTTTTATTTTAAAGTACAAAAGTATAAGTATGCAGTTTCATTTTTCAATAGATATATTTTACACTAAATAACAATGGAAGATTATTTCTCCCATATGTTGAACATTTTTCACAAAAGTTACTTGAAACATTAAAGTACTTTAAATACCTTTACTTGCATCAAATCACTAATCGCTATGTTTGATTTGAAGTGTGAATTCACATGCCAACTCAGCCTATACGTTCCCTCAAATAGGATCGCTCACCTCCCACATGTTGTTCTGTCAGTAGAATTAATCGTACCTAATCGTGAAGCCATTCCCATTTGTGGAGAGGATTTGCTGTGGTAAATGTGCCCTCGGGAGTGTGCAAAGAGAAAGTGTTTAGGCATGCAGCCTCTGTGTGGCCTCTGATAGCTTCAACACACACTCTGGAATGTTGACATACTGTAGACACACACACACGTGTAAATACTACCATACTGTCACCCGCTGAGTGCAATAGTCACACTTCAAAGTCAGTGGAAGCACTCCACATTCCTAGATACGCCATTCATTGTAAAAGAAGGATTTTCTACTTCTATATTTCTTTGGATGTTTTGACATTACCTTGTTTTTTCATTCAATGAATGGAGTTAAAAAATCTTTTTTCCCTTGAATTGCATTGGCCTTTTTTTTTTTTTTTGGTGAGCATGAAAGGGTTATGTTATGTTATTGCAAAGGTACTATCCATATATTTTTTCCTACGCCCCATGATGCTGTGTGAAGTATGGGAAGGACTCTGATAAACTGTAACGAATAAGTAAAGTGTACAGTCAGGTTCTGTTGTTCTCTTAAGAATTCTTCCATCTAATATCTTTCCATGCAAACATGGTTATTTTTCAAAAACGCAGTTGTTACTATGTATTTTGTCCATTCGTCCACACTAAAACACAGTTGACAAACCGAAACCTTCTGAAAGCTCTGGCCAGGGGGTCGATTTTCTGAAACTCTTGTAACAGTATGGTCATGTGACCATGTAATTACCTCATGACATCAGGATGTGCTGTTTTCTCATTTCTGATTGGCCAACAAAGATTTATTCTAAGGTTTTAATCACTTCCTAATTGATTTGGTCTGCTTTTGAAAGTGCATCACAGTATGTTTTTGCATGGACGAAGTTAAAACAAGGTCAGGAAAAATACCTGTGTACATGTGGGCACATGTGGGCTACCTATTAGAATTAACAAATTTCTTTAAGCAGACTATGAATAACCACAAAAACTTAGACTGTGTCTTTCCGAAGCAATATTATAGACATTAATATTGCTGTACTGTACACTCTCACAAAAAAGGTATACTGTGGTACAAATATTGTTCCTTAAGGAACAGTTTTGTACCTTTGTAAAGGATGTACCTTATATACTACAGAAAAGACCTCTTATGATACTGTTCTGTATCTTGTATGGTACAATTGAAATGGAGGTACATAATTGTTGTGCATAAAAGGTTAATTAGTATTGGACAACTCATTTAACACAATATCTATTAAAATAAATAATACTGGAACGTATTATAAAACATAAATCATAATTTAAAAGCATACGCTTAAAGAAACGCATAAACATTAATTATTAAGTTCTATAATACAGAACTGGTAAAACATAAAACTATAGGTATTGTAAACTAAACATTCGAGGTATTTTGAATAAACATTTGATCAGCATTTTCTGATACATTTTCATTATTGATACCCACTACGCACATGAGCTGGCAAAAGTCCCGCATATGCGAAGTGTTCATGCAGATATTTTAGTATTGCAAAACTAATCAAACATTGTGCATACCTCGTTACAATATTTTTGCATAATTCTATCTCTATTTTAAAATTTAGTAAATTGAATGAACTTTTCATTGATTACAAAGCTATTGTGTGAAAATTTAAGAAAAAAAAGTTTTATATTGTACATAGGAAATTGTAATGCTGTAACATTTTTTTGAAAATCGTAAAACGTTTAGAAAAAATAATGATTTATGATAAATATTTTACATTTTTATTTTTGTAAATGTAAAAGGTGTTTCATATTTACTGAAAATAAATTGACGCATTTTGCATATAGTAAAATGCCTTTTAATAGTTCTTGAAGGAACACGTTTGACACTGTTAAGGTACAAAGTGTCTTATCACTGCAGTAGTACCTACAGTACATGGATCAGATTTGTACTTTTGATGAAGGTACAGTATTGTATCTGCAGGTTTTAAAAACCAAAGGTACATTTTGGTTTCCCATGTTACAAATCATGTCCTTAAAGGTACAAACTGCAATGGGACAAATTTGTTTCTTTGGCCTAAGGTACAATTCTGTTCCATAAAAAGGTACTGCCAAATGACAAGGGTTTGTGCCTTCTTTTGTACAACATTGTACCATTTTTTCTTAGAGTGTAGGGAATACAATGAGAAAACAATACAAATCTCAAAAGATGATGATGCTAATTCCATATTAAAATACCAAGAATAACAATGCCTTCATATGGATAAAAAAACAGCAAAAATCTAATTTGTGTATCTCTATTGTTATTAGATGAAATGTTATTATATTCAATTCAATTCAATTCACCTTTATTTGTATAGCGCTTTTACAATGTGGATTGTGTCAAAGCAGCTTCACATAGAAGGTTATAGTAAATTGAAAATGTCAGTTTAGTTATTAGCTAGTATATTATTAGCTAGTATATAGCTGAGTTCAGTTCAGTTCAGTGTTGTGTAATATTCACTACTTAGAGTCCAAACACAGAAAAGTAATCCATCGGTGCGCAGCTCTAGCTGCTGTCTAGTCGCCGGACGCTGGAGAACTCGAGGCTCGTCTGTCCTTGGAGGGTCACAGGAATCCGTCTCTTGCTTGCTACTCCGCCAAGCAGCTGCTCAGGATACAGCGAGGTCCAGGGTTAAGGAGCCTTGGGATCGTCTCGTCACGGGTCTTGGATCGCATCCGTGGCGCTGCATAGTCTTTGGGGACCTGGGGATGAGTATCCCCAGTTGGAAATAGAGAACAAAGAGAATAATTAGCGTAGCTGCAGTTCATAGTGTATATAAAGGGGATGCGTGGAGCACATTCATGCATCATACAGCTAAGTGACGTATTGAGTGTATGCTTTACTAAAAAGATAGGTCTTTAATCTAGTTTTGAACTAGATATATGAAGTGATTTATTTGAATGAAAGTTCACCAAACTGGAAGTGCAACTGATAATTTGAAATGCAGTAATCCCGCGCAGTAAAAGGTGCCTAAATGTTACTGTTTTGAGCAAGAGTGCGTGTTTGTTTTCATGAACATCCTTGTCTAGCATGTCTCGGTGTGAACTGGAGGCATCGCTAAGGGACTTCTCAGCCAGTCAGCTTCATTATACCCACTAATTACAGCAAGAGCGCTTTCCAGAGCAGCTGTTCCACTCGTTCCTCCCTCCAGCCCTCCGTTCTGCTACGTTTCCATCCATCCATCACACTTATGTGCTCTTTATCTCTTTCATTTTCCCATCTGAGTGAACCAAAGTCCCCCCCCCTACAGCTCCTTTCTCCCCCTGCCTTCATGAGATTGGTGCTTGTGCTGAACAGAATTGAATCAGCAATTATCCCTGAGCAATACCTCGTCAGTTGCGTCATAAGGCTATGCTTTATGATACAGGCCTTTTGGATAAACAGCTTAACAACAGTAATAGGCCATATCTTCTCTGCTAAACACGTGTACACTGTGTGTGGTCAGTGTTGTTGGTCATATTGCGCTGTGTAATATGCTGAAACCTAATCTAATGTCATAAGAAAATGTATTTTATACAGATTTAGTTAGAATTTGCTTTATGTGATTCACTGAAAAGGGCTTATTTTAAGAACGGTCCATCTCTAGAACCATAATTAAACCTGTCAGTGGCATGTCAATAAATTAATAGGTTGATTTTGCCACAAGGATGCTAAAATAAAACAGTTACTATTAATCCTATTTTAGTTTTTGTCTGTCCCAAATTAAATGTACAAACGTAGCTATTTATGTATGATATGTATAGTTATAAACAAATGTACAACCCTTATTAGCAATTAAATGACATTTATGAAAAAATAAAACATATTCTGACTTAAACTTATAATAATTTATAAAATCAGATATACGTACAGATATGTAAGCTGTATTATGTTATGTTTGATGCTGCAAAAATTTGGCTCAAATGCTTTGACCCACATGTTCAACAAGAGTATTGTGTCATTTTTGTTATTTATCTGGAACATCAACATTTCCACTGTACATCTGTCATTCAGTAAATGTTGCTTGTTCGTTTGTTTATTTATTTAACATATTTTTTTTGTAAAAAATATTGCTAGAATTGTATCTGTGTATTTTACCATCCCTAAAATACAAGGTAATACACACACACACCCACACACACATATATACATATATACACATACTGTACATACTGTACACATACATATATACTGTCACTGGTTCGAGCCTCGGCTGGGTCAGTTGGCATGTCTGTGTGGAGTTTGCATGTTCTCCCCGTGTTGGCGTAGGTTTCCTCCGGGTGCTCCGGTTTCCCCCACAGTCCAAAGACGTACGCTAGGTGAATTGAATAAACTAAATTGGCCATAGTGTATGTGTGTGAATGAGTGTGTATGGATGTGTCCCAGTGCTGGGTTGCAGCTGGAAGGGCATCTGCTGTGTAAAACATATGCTGGAGATGGCAGTTTATTCCGCGGTGGCGACCCCTGATGAATAAAGGGACTAAGCCGAAGGAAAATGAATGAACACTATAGCAATCAAGTTTTAATTGTAAGTCATTAAACATCCATCTAAAGCTCTTCTTACGTGTTAACTTGACAGCATTACTCTACTTGTGTATTCTGTGTTATTTAGCAGATTAGTTCAAATTAGTCTGAACTCAGTTTCACCAATGAGAAAACCACAAGAGTAAACTGTCATCTTTAGGTCTCACGTGTTTGTAAATATATGACTTTTGTGGTTTGGCATTTTGACACAATTAAATGCTCCATGAACTCAACTAGATTGCACAGCAGCTAAAATCTCAGTTCTCATCCAAAACTTGTTTTATTATTTTCAGATCTGATAAGAATCCGAAGAACTGCAGCGGTTTTCCAGTCTACCTGTTTACCATCCAGCAGTTTGTTGTTCCTCTCTGCTGCTGCTCATCGGTGGATATAATCGCTTCAGTGCTCCAGACAAAATGGCTTCCACAGTGAGAAAATGTCAGCACCTGTTTTTAACTCTCATCCTTCTTCCTTTGGTAAGCATTTTTATCTTATATAAACAATGCAGATTCACTGAATTAATGGGGCTGAATTTCATCAAAGTACCACTAGTTTAAATATGATGGACTTGAAAAGCACAATACATCCCTAATAAATGGTGACAGGTTAGCCAACAGTATAATGGCTCAGAGAAAAACTATTGGGAACAGTGGAATAAAAGGCTTGAAGGAGAGCAAGATCCAATAGGGGAGGGAAAGGAGAGTGAGCGTGAGAGAAATTTACTGCAAGGTGGGGTCTGGGGAGAAAAAAAGACCCCCTCACAGGCTTTTTTTCCATCTTCTTTCTCTCGTTATTGCCTTCCGTTAATAATCCACGTACAATCTGTCAAATGTAGCGGCATTTATTGTTTTCTGGATGACTGCTGGTTTCATCCACATGGTGTCCTCTTGTAGCTGAGGGGAGAAGTGCCATCTTTGTTTACATGAAGAACACTTCTCTCTTTGGTCTACTGTTTGTGCCCCCAGCTGAGGAGAAACAAATGTCCGAGGGTAATTTACGTCACATACACACTGGCACTTAGACGGTTCTTGGCATCCAATGATCACTGGCAACAGACAGGCCAAATGTAAACTACCCAAGGGCCAACACATTTATGGTACAGTGAGTACTTCAAGGCACAAAGGCCATGCTGTTTTATTTCACTTTATGTTAACACTAAAAGCTGGCAGTGGCATTGCAATGGAACATTTAAAAAAAAGGTTACAGTCCTGTTCTGTTTCAGTTAGCAGTTTTAATTATGACCATCAGAGGAGTAGATCTACAGCTCTTTTAGTAATTTAAAAGTCTTCGAACTTTAAACAAATCACAAAAGTTACAACACTAGTGACCTCCATTTTATTCATTATTATTATTTATTCTTTAATTGAAGCCTTAAAAATACTGAGTTTATAGAGTTTGAATTTTCAGGATGGGGCTAATAGAAATGTCTGGTCATATTGGTGCCGTGACCCAGATGTGAATGAGCTGTAGGGGGTTTAATGAAAGCCAAATAGCAAGAACCATTTCATGTTCCACATCTTTGTTAGCTTGCACACCTCAAACAACTTGAATCCTACTCAGAACAGGGATAGTAGAACCTGAGGGGTAATACTGTGGGGTTAGTGTGATTAACTGGACGAGGGTGAGGTTTAAATATGATAATGAATGTAAACATCATTAGGGAGTGCAGTAGTGCTTGATACTTGAGACAGCATCAATGTCAGTGCGTCCACCTCCCATGAATCATGCTAAGAGCAAGGCTTGTAGAATGCCTAGTCACACTGGTGCCATGACCTGGAGGGGACAATCTGTACACATTACTCAAGAACTCATTGCCCGCACCTCAAGGGGCATACTAGCAACTGATCCCAAAAGATCCATCATCCTTGTTAGAACCCCACACATTGCAGGCCAGTAGAAGTGAAAAGGGTTAAATTGGTGGAAGTGAGATATAGGGGGTAAGTGTAATGAAGGCCAGGTAGGAGGAGAAAGAAAGAGGTTGAGAATTCTAGAGTGATGCTAGAGATTGTATCTTTGTCAGCATGAACAGTTCCCAAGTTTGAATCCCACTTGGAATGGGACTAGAACGATGACTAAGAGTAAAAGTCATACTATTGACTGATGCAAGAGGTTGCCATTTTTTATTTATTTGTTAGCACACCTGTCTACCAGGAAATGGTGTTCAATGCCACTTCATAAAAATCCAACCATCATTTGTTGCCACGGCTGTTTCTTTCTTTCATTATTTTTTATTTTATTTTATTTTTTGCTGATCTCCTGTTGCTACGCTCCTGTGCACTCCACATTTTTAGAACCACTGCATTAGATGATGACCAATGTTACTTCTTTTGACAAAACGATTTTTAAAAACCAAAAACATTCATTAAAGGTGCAGTAGGTGATCTGCCTAAATGCTAACCAGTTAGCATAACATCTTTCACATACAATCCCTCCCCTGCCATCCAAAGCCACGTCTCCTGAAATCGCGAACGTGCAGATTAAAGATGACAGAGACATACTAGATCATGTCATTCGCCAGTTACAAAACTTTATAGTACTTCATAATACTACAATTCTGAATGAAAAACTATATCTATATCTAGCACACATTCAATTATGTAGTAGCAAGCAAAACATCATAATGTACAGTCATAATTTGCAATATTTCATGTATGCCAGGATCGCTGTCTCACTCTCTCCTGCGCTTTGTCCTAAAACGACTACTGTATGCTTAGTGGTTGGCTGGCGGGATGCAGGAACTGTGCAGGAGTTGTGCAGAAGTCCAATTTCACTTCAGTAAAGCAGGCTAGGTGGAATAGCACTATTTGCTATGTTTTGTTGTCTACATTATCGATGCAGTAAAAAGTCCCTTATGAAACGGAATGAAGATTTCAGTGGCTAAACAACACCTCGTACAGCCCATTTGTAACAACACAATCTACATCAGCTCTGCATGACTAAAACACTTTTAAAACATAGCATTATCTGTCTAAAAGAAATACTTCAGCTATGGTGTCATCCTTCCTCCAGTGTGCAAAAGTAACTCCAAGATTTAGGATTTTAAAAAGTTTTGATTTATAATTTGTTTTTACAGCTGTCACTCATGTCCACGTGACCGTGGCGCACGTGCACGCACATTGGCGTATCTGCGTGAACAGGGTGCACAGATAAACAAATCTACATTTGCTGATAGACAGTTTTGCTACTTATCAGAATTATAGGAATTATCGGCCCAGCAATTTTTAATTGGACGCACATTTTTTAGTTTTATGCCTTACCCAGAGTATAAAAATACATATAAATACATTTAGATCATTTACTTTAATCATTACAATTGGAATGTGAAGAGACATTAAACCAGAACAACAAAAAATATTTCTGAAGATAATCACCTACTGCACCTTTAACAAATGAAATACAAGATTAAAAGAGATGTAACGAAACAACAGAGTAGTTCAGTAATGAGCACAATATGGATATCCAACACATTAAAATGCAATATAATAGCCTAGAATTTGCCATTTGTTTCTGCCTATGATCATCAACAATAAAACATATATTTTTATCAATTTTATAATGTATAGGCATAGTAAAATGAATCAAAATAAACGTGGGAAGAAAAAAAAAACTGTGAGTACCTTAAAATGTAAATGTTAAGTTACTAAAAACCTACTATAAATTCTGTTCTCTTCAATGATTTGGAACTGAAGTGATTTCTATGGAAGTGATTACTATTATTATTATTTTCAAGCTTGGAAGATTCTGTCATGTTTATGTGGAATTATGTTCATGTTTGTGTATGGCTGTATATGGTTTAGGTTTGATTCCCTTGTTTATGGTAATACTTGTGGTAATCTTAGATTAAAAGAAAAGAGTTTCCCTACAGAAATCATCTAATCCCACGGCAGAGTTCATTTCCCCCCTTCCATTTCCAGTTGATCTGGGAATTTGATGTGATACATTGTATTGGATTACTGATACCCAACTGGGGGAAAAAAAGGAAACTTTAAATGAGTATCTCCTTTCACATTTCTATTTGTTTCCAGCATGAAATGACATGTAACTATCTATTTATCATTCTAAATAAACAACTCTAAATAAATTAATAAACAAATATTTTATTGTTTTTTTGGCATCTCCCTGATAGCAAATGGCATTTTACATTCCCACCTACAGTAAAGATTTCAGACAAAGATAAATAAAATAAAATAAATGATCATTTTTCAAAAACCAGCCACAGACTGGTTTAAATACATTATGATTCAATAGCGTTACATTTTTTTCCCAGGTCTCAAGAAAAAAAAATGGGCAAAGAAAAGAGGGTGAAAAAATGGCTTTGACAGCAATAGAGTAGAAAAAGAAAGGAAATGAACTAGTTTTTATGCATTTGCTTGTTTGTATGGATTTTTGTCTTGCTGTCATGATGTAGGAGTGAATTGCGTAGTCTCTTTATGATGGAAATCAGCTCTGTGATGAAGCCAGGGTGAGAGGAGAGCATACACAGCCCTCATGAATATTAACGAGGGTGCTCATGTTTATTAAATTTTGCTCATGTTTTCAACTCAGCGCACAAGGAGCACAGTGCTTTGAGACCAGTTATCACACTAACCATGATCTCAGGGGTCTCAAATCAGCAGTATTAAGGAAGGTTTCAACACTGATTAGTTTGATTATATCCCATAACTCGATTTCATATTCTGTTAAATCCACTGTGCGTTGTAGGCATTTCTGATGATGAAAGGTTTTTCATTTATTAACGTATCTTATTTTGAATGCTGCAGACATGAGGATCTTTTTTTTTCTTTGGTTAAGAAAATATAAATACATTTGAAAAAATAAATTCAATAAGGGGTCATGAATGCATTATGATTTAAAAAAAATATTATGTTTAAACATAAACATTAAAGAGCCCCTATTATACATTAAAAGGGGTCATATTTTGGTTTTGGGGGTCTCCAACAGCAGGCTAATATGCATCCATGGTCAAAAAACACTTTCATTGTCTTATAATATGCATTTATTTTGACCTAATTATCCCAGCGACTCCTCTATGAATCGTTCAGTGATTCATTTGTTCCAAAACCCCTGCTTAGCGCGATGCTAAACTGCACTGATTTGACTGATGACCCAGTCTGTTGCGATTGGTCGACATCAATCAGCGCGAGAGAATGCCTACCACAGCTTATCAATATTGAAGTAGTCATAGCGTGTGCGTGAGCATATCTGCCAACACTCGTTTTTCCCGAGAGTCGCCCGTATTTCAGACACCTCATCCCTGAAACTAGTCTCCCAGAATATTACTCTATTCAGCGACACACATTCAGTATTAATGCAAACAGTGGCAAAAGCTGAACCATTATGAAACAGGACCGCCGCACGTGTGTAGGAGAGCTGATGTAGCCACAGCAACGACAAACAGCAGAGGAACACGAGTTCACAAACGCATTTTAATCCGTAAACAAAGCGGAACGCGTCGCGTTTACAACATGCTTTTAGACGCGATATGAGAATACAAGTTGGGAAATGTCCCGGTGCTCCCTATGGCTAGTCTGCCCCTGCATACATCTTTTCTGATCCTTCCTTTAACAAACGGTCGACGAATCCTCCGTTGTAAGCATGTAGATTTCAGAAGCACTCCTCAGAGGGAACACAGCACAAGGCTGGGCTATAATGCTGAGGCATTTCTGCAAAAATTAACCTCAACCACTGACTCTTTACAGTTTCATCTCTGGTTCATCTGCACACTTCCTATAATATCCAGCTGAGCACAGTGCTCTGCTCTGTGTTGCCAGATGTAGCTGACTGATTCCAGCTCAAACCCTATCTAAAAGGTTTTTACCTGCGCAATCAAATTTAAAATTGCCCAATCTGGCAACCTTTGCTCGCCGCTGTTGTTTGTGGGCAGGGTTGAGGGTTTCGATTCTCCCGGGGCTTATGTTTCGTGTTCACGTCATGCCGAAACGGCTAAAGACACGTAAGCATGGCGATTCATATGAGGATGAATCAATAATTTTAAACACTGTGCACTTTCAGATTTAAGCCTTAGCTGGACATTTCACATCACTTAGAGCTGTGTTACACACTACATGCAAGCTCATTTTCAAAAACCCATAATAGGGGCTCTTTAAACATGTTTTTCTCATCATGCAACCAAAGGGTTCGCCACAGCGGAATGAACTGCCAACTTATCCAGCATTTGTTTTATGCAGCGGATGCCCTTCCAGCCACAACCCATCGCTGGGAAACATCCATACACACTCATTTTTTTTGTACAATTTAAGTGTTAATTTTTTATGTCGGACTGTCAAAAATACAGTATAATGTTTATTAATTGATACATTTTCTTAACACAATTAATGCATCTAACAGGAAATGTTCATTTTAATAGACATGTCACTAGATTCAATGTGAACAAGATAAAACCTATAATGTATTTTGATTATTGTGTAATGCTGAATGGCAGTAATTACTTATTCCTGAAAAAAGATACAATACAATATATTCCAAATTTGAATGTTATGTGCAAATAAACAAGATTAATTATTTAAAAAATAATAATAAATCAGACTGATTTCCCTTCGCATTCTATTATACAACCGTCAGCATTATCTCAAAGTTTTCTTAAAGGTTGTCAAACATTACCTCTAATACATAAACATTTCTCAAAGTGCTTTATTATTCCTTAACAACGATTGTACACGAACAACTGTAACCAAGTTGACAACAACAAACCAGCCTCAGCTCAAATCCATCAACAAAGTTTGGTTATGTGTGTGTGTCAAGACGCGATCTAACAGACAATAACAGTGTAGATGAAAATCATCTGTATTTGTTGCAACTGTTCACCTGAGTACACCGTCTTTCGAGTCAAGGAAAGAATGTAGAACATCACTTAGTTTTGCCTTTCCTAAAGATAACTGTGAGATGAATGTTCTGGAAACGAATGAAGCAGGAAGGAGTGATTTCTTAAGGCATACACTGAGTGGGAGAGATAAGACGGAGCACACATTTGGATTGGCTCGGAATGTCATTTGACCCTGGGCTTAAGATGTTTAATGATCCTGTGTGCTGTGTGTGGGGGTGCATAATTTTGTCCTAATTTGAAAACTGTTTAAGTTAAAGATGTGCAATATTTGCTAGAAGTGTGCAGTCTTTTATATTAATAGTTTTTTTCTTTACAATAAGAAAGAATGTGGAAGGTGTTAATGCAGAAACTGTTTATTTTTTCAGCCCAGGGTCAATGGAAATATGTTGCTCCGGGTGTTTTTATTACACATTTCCGATGGCAAATCCACTAGAGACTATGGAGCCAGATCAGTCTCAAAAATAATACAATTACAAAACAAAATTCACACACAATTCACATTTATCTAAAATGTGAGTTTAAAACACAATTGATAAATACATAAATCCAGTTAGTGAATTCAAAACAATTTATAAATACACAAATTCAATTTGTAGACTCAAAACACAATTCATAAATACACAAATTCAATTTGTAAATTCAAACACAATTTATGAATTTACAAGTAAAGATCGTAAATATTTCCCCAAATGAATTGTTTGTGAACATTTATGAATGCTATTTTCAATTTAAAAATTGTATGTTGTGTATTTATGAATTGTGTTTTGAATACACGACTTAGCTTGTGTAAATGTGAATTGTGCTGTGCATGTATGAGTTTTTTGCAAATGTATTATTTCTGAGACTGATCTGGTTCCATAGAGGCTGATAGGGGTGTAACGGATCACGGTTGATCCATGAACTGTACGGATCACAACCCACAGTTCGGAACACACATGTCCCACGGTTCATTCATTGATTCATTTTCTTTTTCGGCTTAGTCCCTTTATTAATATGGGGTCGCCACAGCGGAATGAACCGTCAACTCATCCAGCATATGTTTTACGCAGTGGATGCCCTTTCATCTGCAACCCATCTCTGGGAAACATCCAAACACACTCATTCACACTCATACACTATGGACAATTTAGCCTAATAACTTTTTTTTTTCTCGTAGGTTATCCAACGTTTATAAAAAATGGCAGAGACATTGCCTCCCATGTCATTCAAAAGCATTTTGGCTTCCCTGTAAAATATAATCATGACAGGAAAAGTCATGGTAGGACCTACCTAAATGCTTTCTTAGGTTATTATTTAAAGGGGTTTTCTGATACTGTTTGTTTAGCCTGCATTAATGCATTCAGTGTAAAGCTGCACAATTAAACATTAAAAGATCGTAATCTCAATTCAAATCCTATGCAACATGAATGATAAATGATAATGATTTGCATATGTTTATTAATGTTTTGTTCAGGTAATATTTTCAATAGATAGATAGATAGATAGATAGACAGATAGACAGACAGACAGACAGACTGAAATGCCTATAATATAGTTTTAATATATTTTATAACACCCCCAAAAACTCGATACTGTATCTGTGACTAAAACAAATTCATCATTTTATGAGTCACAATTCTCTCATGATATAATGGAGGTGTAATTTTGTTGAAATGTCTCCATGCATGGCTGACAAGTCAGATTTTTATCCAGAGCAACAGGTCAATGATGAGCTCATCAAACTACAATCCAACACTGTCAGAATCCTTAGGCTTTATCTGTTCATTTGACAAGACCAAATGAACAACTGTCAGGTGAAATTACCATTTAAATGTGCATTTAATGGCTTTGGAATAACACCACAACTGTTTAGGATGTTGGAGTTTCACATCATCCCCAGGACAATTTAGTCTGTAATATATTTGTTACGTGTTTAAACTCTGGCCACATATACACAGAGCAGCTTCAGCAAAGGACAACAATTGCTTTGCTGAAATGCCTAATATGGTTATTCTTACCAGTTTTGGGCATGTCACTTTAAAAAAAGGAATTAATTATAGTTCCTAGTTGCCTCTCAGTTACTGAGTTAGTAATTGAATCACATAATTATAAAAGTAACTAAATTCCAGAGAAAGTAACTATTGTTTTTATTATGAGATAGACGCTAAATTGAGTGAATTAGAAAACATAAACAATGTTTATGCCAATAGAACAATGTACACTATTCTATACTAATATATATTAATGTAATCCATAATTATATTTACACTGTATAAACTCAAGCTTTATTTCATTCAACTAACATTTACATCTTTCCCCGGTTGAAACACTGGTTCAGCGATTACTACCAAACAGTTATTAAAGACCACATTCTTTCCATCTATACTAACTCAGGACAAGTGTTGTATGTAATGAGTTACAATGAAACTACTATAATTAAATGACTGGACAATTTACAATAAGGTTTCATTACCAACATGAACTATGAATGATACATGTACAGCATATATTAATCATAGTTCAACATTTATCAATGCGTTATTAAAATCCAAATTCATGCTTGTTAACATTAGTTAATGCACCGTGAGTGCACAAACTAATGTGCAACTGTATTTTCATTAACTAATGTTAAATACATGAACAAATACTGCAATAAATGTATTGTTCATTGTTTGTTCATGTTAGTAAATGCATTATCCAACATTAACTAATACAACCTTAGTTTAAAGTGTTACCAAATTAACTATCCACTGAAAATCTTTTTGTTTTTTGTTAATTTAGTTACAAATAATGAACTCCGTGATGTAAATCTACTCACTATTTATGAGTAACCTTTTTTCTGTTGAACACAAAATAAGATATTTTGAAAAATAGTTAGAAATGTGTAACTTGCTAAACACCATTGACTTGCAGTACAAACAAGTTTTATGGAAGTCAGAGGCTACAGGTTTCCAACATTTTTTTTAATTACTTTATTTTTAGTTATAAAAACGATGCTTAAAAACGAATGAAATCAATTGTTTTTAGTATATGATCAGCTTTCGTGTCTTTAACATTTCACCCTGCGTTTCGTTTCAGATCTACTGCATGCATCCAGACTGTGTCATTCAATTAGAGAAGGAGAAGTGTATGGAAAGAATGGCTTTGGATGATCCCAACAGTGAACCGGAATTAGGTAAGAAATGCATATTTATGTATGGGTTTTTTTGTTTCTGCCATGGAATGAAAATTTAAAAAGCTAATCTAAATTTTTTAATGTCACAGTAAATTTTTTGTGCAACTTTAAGTTAATATGTCACCTTTCAGACATCTCAAAATTGCAAATATATAGACTTTATAGAAAATTTAAGGTTTCTTTTAATTGAGAAATTGTGAGAAAAGAGTCTACCCTGTAAGAGTCTACCCTGCTGGGTTTCACACAATCAATTTGTTGTGTTGGTGGAACATGAAGTAATTACTGCAAATTAACTTGTTAGTTTCTACAAATTTAAGTGGACTGAACATAAAACAATTAAGTTATCCCTGCCCAAAAAACTGTATTGTGTTATTTTAGCCTATTTTAAATCAGTAGTTTAAAAAAACAGCAATTTGAGTGAAAAGAGTGATTAAAAAGGTAGAATTACAATTATTCTTTTATTCTCTTTTGGAAATAAGATGACATATTTGTGTGTGCAGTATGTGTGTGTGTGTGCATTTACCATGCAATATTTGACAGACAAATGCATTCCAGTAACTAGATAAAATGTTATAATTTTTATTCCATTAATGTAAAAACGTCTTCCTATAGTACTATTAATAGCTGTAATTTCAGTGCCTCACATGTTCCGAGTTTCTGTTTTGGTACGCTATGCCAAAGCTATTAGTGTTCAGCTGTAAATCAAAAATCATCAGCTAAATATAGCAGACTTGCAGTTGTTAATAGACATAATAAGAAACATTTAAATTAAGTTTTAATATATGTTTCAGTTTAGATTATGGATTTCGTGAAGTGATCCGAAATAAGTAACAGAATTAAACCTAATGCTGTCAGACTAAGCTGGGGAATTTAAGACATTGTGACAGTTTCCAGGAAGTGTGGGGAAGATCATAAGCTCAGAACTGGCTCTGATACCCCTCCAGTGATGTCTGCATGTGGCATTGATCATAATTCTTTGGACAGTCACAATCACAGTCAGTAATGAAATGCTGACGTTTTGATTTGACAAGGAGCTGTCCTTAGCAAATGGACTCATGCATTAACATGAAGTTACAGCTGCCTGCAGTTTTAGGCTTAAGCTGAAACTTAGAGAACGGAGGGCTGAGATGTAAATAAATGCAGAAAGCATATACTGTAACACACAGACCAAAGACGAGGAAAAACAGATGCCAGCAGTTTTAAAGTGAAATGTCCAGTGAGTTGTATTAAAAAGCATGTTACATTTCAGTCTAGTTTTTTCAATGTTTTATTTTGCTAGTTTATGCATGTATCGTGATTGTTCAGAAATTATACGGTCGATGTTCATTCATTCATTTTCTTTTCGGCTTAGTCCCTTTATTAATCCGGGGTCGCCACAGCGGAATGAACCGCCAACTTATCCGGCATTTGTTTTACGCAGCGGATGCCCTTCCAGCCACAACCCATCTCTGGGAAACACATTCATACATTCTCATTCACACACATACACTATGGACAATTTAGCTTACCCAATTCACCTGTACCGCATGTCTTTGGACTGTGGGGGAAACCGGA
>CAIGQQ010034734.1:3190555-3212460 GCA_903798035.1 Danio albolineatus | reverse complement strand
CATACACTATGGACAATTTTAGCTTACCCAATTCACCTGTACCGCATGTCTTTGGACTGTGGGGGAAACCGGAGCACCCGGAGGAAACCCACGCAACCACGGGGAGAACATGCAAACTCCACACAGAAATGCCAACTGGCCCAACCGGGACCTGCCCCAACCGGGGATCGAACCAGCGACCTTCTTGCTGTGAGGCAAACGTGCTACTCACGCGCCACCGTGGCGCCCCTACGGTCGATGTGAGTCACTAAAAAGTAATACTTTATCACGTTTAAAAAAATAACATACTATTTACTCTATATCTAACCACAAGTTACAATAAAATCACAGAGGTCGCTTCTGGATTTAAGTGAGGTCTCTAGAATAGAGGTCTCTGTTATTATATCATACAGTAGGATAATTTTGGCGACTTGCTGTGGTTTTCAACCTGTCAGTGTTTACAGTTTTAACATCATTGTTTTCTTGTTCTCATGTAAATCCTGTAAGTGTAAAATCCTGGTGAAAAGCAGATCTATCAGAACAAAACTCTGTAAGACTATAAAAAGACTGTAACATTCCACATGGCATCATTAATATGCAAACCCCAGGCAGCATTTGATTGGCCACAATGTTTCCTAGCGAGATTGCAGTTACATTTTTACTATTTACTGAATGTGAGACTCTTATTTTGAAAGAAATAGTAAGCAGTTCTGTAAAGCAGGCAGTCATTTATCACCACGAAGGTGTTCACAGCACGTAAGAACACATAACGCTAGATTTACAGATTATAAATTTATTCGATCCCACCAACAGAGACATAAGGTCTGTTTTAGGGATGGAACGATTCTAGATTTTGGTTATATGATTATAGTCTGAGGAGTAATCGCGGTTTTACGGTTATCACGAATATTATGCATTCATTAATTTCAAAACACTACTAGTTTAGAAAATTGCTTATATTTTAAAGTGATATTTATTGCTGCTCAGTAACTAAATAATACAGCACAAAAATAATAATAAAAAAACAAACAATAGTCCATTTCTGTTTGGACTTGTGGTGCGCTCGCGCCATTCTTTCAACTAGGTGTGCCTGGAAGGCGTGAGCACGTCTACTGCATGTGCACCACGTGCACATCATTCCCAATATGCAAGCACGAAAAACAATTACAAGTGCGAGCAAAAGACGTGACATGTGAATGGCCCTTTGTTAATAGCCTCAGCCATAGTAAATCCAGTGTGTGTGCGTATTAGCCTCGGTGTACAAGGTTGGAACTTTAAACTATAGCGCGCAGTTGGCATAAATTTGTTTAGTTGCAGAAGTTTTGTTCCATGCAGAAATGCGGTGTTGAGAAGCCTTTATGATTAATTAACCATGACAAATTAAAGCGCTGTTAATAGTGAAATTGGTTGCATCCCTAGTCTGTTTAAATGTATATTTTGTTATTTAAACATCTAAGTTGTAACATTAGTCATATATGTTAGTAATGAGGCAACAAACACATTGGTAAGCTTGTAATGAAGCAACAAATATATGTAAACTGCTTAATGTTTTTAATGCATGTTTATGCATCTTGTCATATTACCTAGCTCTTGATATTATTTTTCTTGAGTGGAAGGATGGCAAAAATACTGCAGAGGTTGATATTAATTCCTGCCTGTGCTGTCACATATACATTAAAACCACTGAAATACAATATATTTTAAAAATATATATAATTTAGCCTATATTACATCCTCAAAACAACTCAGGAGCAAACTAAGTTATTCTAAAGCCCACTAACTCCATCTAGCTAAAATAAACTTCTTAACCACTTTAGTTGAAAAGATAGTAATTTATTAAGAAATCTACACACTTTGCTAACAAATTTTGTTACTGCTGAAGTATGTCATTTAATAAGCAATCTGCTCAATTTGCTAAAATATTTAGTATGGAGATTCTAGCATTCTAGAATTTGCATTACCTCTAAAAACCTAACCAAATCTCAAACCAAAACAGTGGACTCTGAATAATCTGATCACTTCTGATTGGCCATTGCATTCAGATACGTCTGTGATTGGTTACTTTACTGAACACTGAAAGAAAAATTTACATCATCAACCTTGCAAACACAAATATGAACTGGATCATTTGCCACTTTTCTTTTGCCAATATCCTATTATTATATTATAGTTTTAGATTTATCAACATCTCTATATATGAGCCAATATAAGGTGTGTGTAACATATCGAACTAACAACGCATGCACAAAATGGTTTTAAATTGTTTCTTGGAGTTAAATAATGTCACAAACACCAGTAACTAACTATTACACACCTTAGTAAATCACATTGCATGATTTATTTAAATGATCTTGTCCCACAGTTGTTGTTTTTTTCTTAATTTTTTTCTGAATGAAGTCATGGTCCATGTTTTTTTGGAAATTTATTTTGGTAAATACTGACAGTAGTTTAACAATAAAAATATATATCTACATGAAAATGAGTCATTGATAGATGAATGAAAACTGTAAATAGCAGATATATGCAAGTAACTTTCTAGAAATTTAGCACAAATGCTGGTAGAGACATGTTTTGGGTTGAAATTATTGGATATGTTCTGTACTTTATCTTGGTTGCAGTAGCTTATTTACATTATTTATTTAGTTTCATCTTCACCCTATTATGTTGGCTCATTTCCTCATTTACTTTCGCTATTTTTAGCTGCTGAAAATGAGCACTGATTGGATCACTGGTTCTTTGAACCATTTATTTATTTCTTAAGTTGTCATACTTCAGAAGTCAGGTCTCCTAATGCTCCCAGAAGTTTTCCTTCTATTAGGAATGCCTGTGATGTGCCGCGTTTCTGGAAGATTCTGGAGAACAAAGACAAACAGCACTGTCTTTTATCTAATCACGCATCTGTGTCCAATTTACACAAGTAATTAAAGCTGGCCCCAGGAGAGGAATCATAATCTGTCATTTTGCGTGAGCGTTCCAATGTATTCCAGGAAGAAAAATGTCCTCTATGCAAACACCAGGAACATTAAAAACAAAAAGGAAATAGACTCTCACCAGAATCTTGCTTTTCATACTATTTTGGGTCTGAGCTATAGAGCTAATAGTGAAATGAACAGACAGAAAAGATATGTTATGGTACTATATTAAGGTATAACAAATTGGATAACAAATTTAAGCTATTTTCCATCAATTTTCTTTTGCAGTATTTTATCCATTACATGGAGCTTACTCAAGCGTAAGCTCCTCCACTGGGTATGTTTTTGGCACTACTGCAGAGAAAATGACAGATGATGATGAATGTTTGACAGTTTTTGGTCTATAATGGCTTCTAATGTCAACTCTTGAGTGATACACGTCACATTGTTTTAAACAATTACACAATACTTTTGGGAGCCATTAAATATTCATCTGAAACCAATTGTAGACACAATTGAGAATTGGGCTGATCCTACCTTATTTCCGTATTAAATTTTTAAATTAGTTTATTCCCTCCAGTTTTATTTAGAAACAGACCAAATCATTGATTTAAAAAAGCCAAAAACATTCATGATAAAACATGTTTATTTAATTAAAATTCATTTGGATTCATTAAAATGATTTATAATTAGTTTTAAGTTACTTTAATGAAATGTCTTGTTTTCATTAGCTGAATTATCTAAACTAAAAATAACGTTCTCCTAAAGCATTTAATAATCTAAATGTCAACATTTACTGGTATTTTTTATTAATTTCCTAAACATTTTTTTTAGAAACAGACCTATAAATCGTAGATGAAAAAAGCCAAAGTCATAATAAAATTAATGAAATGTGTTATTAAATAAAAATAATTTGGAATGATTAAAATAATTAATCATTTATCTTGAGTTATTTAAATTAAACATTATGGTCATGTTGTCTTAAATTAGTATAGTTCATTAGCTGAATTATCTCAACTAAAAATAAAGTTCTCCTAAAGCAGGGGTGCCCAAACTATTTCTTATGAAGGGCCAAACACCAAACTGGACTGAGGCTTGTGGGCTGAAGGTAAACATAGTTGCCATGGCTAATTTCCTAATTTATTTAATAATGTTTAAAAATGACTAGATAACATTGCTTTATATGAACTAATGCAGTATTTGTTTTTACATTTTATACTGAACTTATTACAGTAAAAGCAAAACAATCTAATTTATAACAGAATTACACTAGTTTTTGCCTTGATTTGCTCACCGATGTCTTCTGCATTGTCTTCTATCCGTCGAGTGACAATATTAACATTTTTTAAAAATCAGATTCATTCATTTAATTGAAACATTTAATTTGAGTTTGCTTCTTTTGTATCTCAGCAGTAAAATACAAAAAAAGGTTACGTCAAATTAGAAACAACGATCTCTGTGTTAAAGGCATTTGCCTCCAACCATCTCCATCATTCTCACTCTCCTCTCAGATGGGATGGTGGGCCAAATTAAAGGTTACAATGGGCCAACTTTAGCCCATGGGCCCTACTTTGGGCATCTCTGTCCTAAATCATTTAATAATTTCAATGTCAACATTTACTAGTATTTTTTATTAATTGCCTAAACATTTTTTTTTTGAAACAGAAATATAAATCACAGATGAAAAAAAAGCCAAAGTCATTCATAATAAAATTAATAAGATATATTTATTAAATCCAAAAATCATTTGAATTTTTAAAAAGATTCAGAATTTATTTTAAGTTATTTTATTGAAATATTATGGTCTTGTTGTCCACAATTTGTGTAATTCATTAGCTAAATGATCTAAACTAAAAATAAAAACTACTCCTAAAGCATTTAATAATCTTAAAGTCAATACTAGTAAGTTATTAAAATGGAAAGTTGTTGTCTGTTGTTTCATTGATCTCACACAGAAGCTGAACTACATAGAACATTTGTGTTTTTATTAAATAGCTTCAACAAAGACAAACGAATGGCCTATATATATATTTATTGCACATTGTTAGTAGCATTAAATAATATTGTCATTATGAATTCATAATTCTATACATTTACATACATATGCAGATTAGTTCATTTTTAAATGCCTTTTACAGTAAGGGGTTAAAAGCCACATGCTCAAAAAAGGTTAAGCTTTAAGTAAAAGGATGCTAAAGGCTCTGGAATAAACTGTTTCATCTTTAACATTCTAGAAAATTCACTTCACTGGAGTACCCAAAAAAAGGATGAGTAAACCAGAATGAAATAAACTAAACGTTTAAAGTGTTCTAGCTGTCGTTGTGTGCCTTTGTTACAGACTGTTATAATTCAAGAGACAAGATGTTTGAGTGCTTGGCTTGCGATGGTGTGTATTTAAAACACCCGCTTGGCCTTTTGTTGTTATAAATGTTTGACATTTACGCCGACCACCAAGAAGCAAATGTCAGCCTAACGCTGTTTGAATTTATGTATGTAATTTAGAGTGCACACTTTGGCAGTTTATTAGGCTGCAGTGAAGACTGTTGCGTGTGAGCTTTACTAATAAGAACGTAAGAATGCAAATGGAATGGAAACAGAAAATCTCTAACATTGTAAATAACCGTAAAGTTGCCGTAAAACACACTGTTAGCTCTTCTGTTTGTCCTAACAAGAATGTTTGGGTAATATTTTGAGCAATGTGAAAATGTTCTAATATACGCAGTAGAGGAAAAACACAGCTGACAGATGCTGTCCTGCACATGCAGATCAACACACACACACACACACACACACACACAACAGTCACACTTTCTCTCTTTTCCCTTTACTATTTCTCTTTGCATCTTTAATCCTTGATGGAGACGATAAGATGCTTTAGTATCACATGGTTAGTTCACTATGAAAGTCTCTTTTCCTCGTCAACAGATCACTAGAGGAATATATTGAGATGCCAAAATAAAAATAGATAAAGGGATAAACTGATAAGCTGTTCTGTCTGCTGATTTACATGTACTCAGACACACAATAGAAGAAAAACAATCTGCATAGAGCGATGCTGACAGCGTGTGATTATATAGTGAAGGGCAAAGATAGACACAGAATAACAAAAATAGCAAAGATCTACAGGGGTAGAGTCTCTAATTTTAAATTATTTTAACATTTGGGGTCAAAACAGCTTGCGAAAGCCTCTTTTGGCATTACAAAACTACTACAGGGTTTACTAAAGACAGATGTGATTGCAAATGAATTTGTAGACGTTTCTGCAGGTTTCACCAAGACAAATGTAAGACTTTATAATCCCATTATGAATGAAATTTTAGACATACAGGAAAAAACGCTAAGGGTTTTCTCTAACGGCCAGTGGAAAATATTACTTGCCCCATTAAAATTCAAGCACATATTTTCCAAACACATAGACACATTTTATTGTAAGAAAGATAATTAAACCAAATTGGTAAAAATATATATTTTTAAAAAATGTAACTTTTGTTAAACGCTTTCTTTTTTAGATTGTTGGTTGTACTGATTGAGCTAAGGAAAACTAAGACCTGCTTAAAATGATTTTACACCCATATTTACAACACCATATTCCAGAGAATTTAAGACTTTTTAAAGGCATAAAATGTTGTTTTTTAAATGTAAGGCATTTTAAGACTTTAAGACAACACGGACACTCTGTTATGGGAGGAAAATGTTTAAATTAATCATGCAGTGTGATTTACTAAGCTTTGTCATAGTTTTAATATCATTAAACATTAATATCTTTATTATTTAATATCAAAAAGGCATGATTTTCTGGGCAAAACACACAAATAAATCTTTCATAAATAACCAAGAAAATTGAGCAGGTCTTCCTTTATATTATATACTTTATTTTTTTACATGATCTATTTTTGTTACAAGCTGTTACATTGGAAATAAAATAGTGATTGACAGATGAGAACGTACTTTTATGTATCAAACAAGCATTTTGTGTGTGTGTATGTGTGCGTGTGTGTGTGTGTGTGTGTTTTCAAAAGACGTCTAATAGATGTCAAACAGGAATGTAAAATTTGTCTAATCTGTCTATTTAATGAGTCTAATTTTGGACTCTTGTTAAATATTTGTTACATTTTCACTGACAGCTCAAATTTATTTGTTAAGATGTCTATGTTTGGACTATGCCTGTCACAATATCTATTTTTAGTTGTACTGTATGATCTGTTGCACCAAAATATTTTAATATTTAATATTTTAAATATAGATGATATTGTCATTTCATGCTACTCATTATATAATACCAGAATGACAATGTAATAGCATCATAATGCAAGTGCTCTACCAAATAACACATATTTGGTCCCACTTTATATAAAGTGGCCTTAACTAATATGTACTTACACTGAAATTATTAATTGGTTAATGTACTTATTGTGTAAAGACATGTTTTTACACTGTACTTATCCTATATTAAATTCCTTCATGTAGTTACATCTGTAATTAATTTCTGTAAGTACATTTATAATTATACTGTAGATCATCTCTTACACCTTAACCAAGCCTTAAAACTACCCATACTACCTACCCACCACAATTGTCCATAACCTGACCATTATTTAACCTCAAGAGCACCGGAAGTGTTCTGCAATACATTATGAACACATTCAGTACATTGTATTCACATTTTAAAGTAAGTACATAGTAGTTAAGGTCACTTAATATAAAGTGGGACCTAATATTTTATTCTTAAGAATATTTTATTTAATTATAGTCAATTTAATAATTAGGCATTGGAATCAGAATGTGACACATATACTTAAAATTAGGGCTGTCCAAAAATTAATCGTGATTAATCACATCCAAAATAAAAGTTTGTTTTGACATAATATGTGTGCGTGTTATATATATTTATCATGTATATGTGATAAACACATTCATAGAAGCCAAAACCATATATAAAAAAGTTACATCAAAGTAGTTACATCATATTCAAATGTACAATTTGTATCATACACATATATTTTTTTATATATCTAAATATAAACCAACATTTTATCAAGTATATGCATGTGTGTATTTATATATTCATAATACAATATACACAGTACACACACAAATATTATGTTAAACTTTTATTTTGGATGTGATTAATCACGATTAATTTTTGGACAGCCCTACTTAAAATAAATAATACAATAATAATACAATAATTATAAATAATATTAACAAAAAGGTGCTAGGTAAAAAGTAAGAGGCTGCAATATCTGCTACCAAATCTATTTTCAGCTGTCTGACACCCACATGAAAATATACTAAAGTAATTGGTCACACTTTACAATAAGGTTCATTAGTTATTGTTAGTCAATGCATTTACTAACATGAACAAACAATGAACAGTACATTTACTCCAGTATTTGTGCATGTTAGTCAACGCAAGTTAATGAAAATACAGTTGTTCATTGTTAGTTCATGTTAACTCACGGTGCATTAACTAATGTTAACAAGCATGGACTTGGATGCTAATAATGCATCAGTAAATGTTCACATATGATTAATAATTGCTGTACAAGCGTTGTTCATGATTAATTCATGTTAGTAAAAGCATTAACTAATGAACCTTATTGTAAAGTATTACCAAGTAATTTGTAGTAAATATTAAAGTGTTTAACCATGCGCACACTGGCACCTCCAATAGAGAAAAATGCTTTCTGTGATATAGCCCCTTTAATTTGGAATAAATTTGAGAAAACACAAGACTGAACATTTAGCCTAATTGACCTCAAATGTGGCATTTAACATATTATGCATGCTAAAATGCAGTGCCATTGTTTTGACTGAATTCCTACAATCTGTTTCCTTGTGAGAGCAGATGGAAGCCTATTTTTGTCACTTATCACTTGCACTGATTTTCACTGAATCATAAGAATGGCTGTCAAGTAGCACGCCTAAATATATCTTAAACTAGGCTGTTCTATTCTCAGGTGCCGTAAATACCCCAATAAAAACTGGTTCACAGGCAGAGTAACCACAAACCTTCAATGTTGATATCCAGCAGTTCCGTTTTTTATGATTATCATAGTTTAATTATGATAGTGTATTAAGTATTTTAATTATGAATTAGAAGATCTCAAGATGTGATGTTCTGTCTTTTTGTTCTCTAGTCTGTCGATGGATGTGGGACAACCTTACCTGTTGGCAGCCTGCAAGACTGGGTCAAGTGGTCTGGATGCCCTGTCCTGAACTATTTGAAGTCATGAATGATGAAAATAATGGTGAGCGGATGAATGATACCTCAAATTGTAGGACTTGCTGTAGAGAGGTGTGCTTTTAATCAGGCTGCTTTGCCTGTTGGATAATAAAATGGGACATAAAATCATACAATGAAGCAAACAATGCATATACTGTATGCTGCATTCTAATATCACTACAAGCTTGCATATATTATTTAATCTGCTGAAAACTAAGGAAGATGCTCTGAAGAATTTTAATCAATACACAGTTTACATTGATTAAAAAAAAATAAATAGTAATCTGTGTAATTTTTGTCTGTATAGTTGAAATCAGTGAGAAGCCAAGACGTTTGTCTTTTTTAGACTGTCCAAATTCTATTATTTGTGTATCTGATTTAAATCTAATGCACATTTAAATGCAAAATAATTAGCTCTCCTGCATGTGTTAACAATTAAATAAAATATTTCAGCACTGCTTAATGGAGAATAAAAAATAAAAAAAAGTTTTAAAAACAATTTTCTAACAACATTTATTTAGCCTTTGTTATGATAAATAAGTACATACACTCACCAGCCACTTTATTAGATACACCTTACTAGTACCGGGTTGGACCCCCTTTTGCCCAGAACTGCCTTAATCCTTCATGGCATAGATTCAACAAGGTACTGGAAATATTCCTCAGAGATTTTGGTCCATATTGAGATGATAGCACCACGCAGTTGCACATCCATGATGAGAATCTCCCATTGCACCACATCCCAATTCCACTACATCCCAATTCCACTATCTACTGGATTAAGTTCTGGTGACTGTGGAGGCCATTTGAGATTCTAACAAGGCATTTGCACCCAAAGAAATGCCGTTCACTGGATATTTTCTCTTTTTTGGAAAATTCTCTGTAAACCCTAGAGATGGTTGTGCGTGAAAATCCCAGTAGATCAGCAGTTTCTGAAGTACTCAGAGCAGCCTGTCTGGCACCAACAACCATGCCTGTTTAAAGTCACTTAAATCACCTTTCTTCCCCATTCTGATGCTTGGTTTGAACTGCAGCAGCTCATCTTGACCATGTCTACATTACTAAATGCTTTGAGTTGCTGCCATGTGATTGGCTGATTAGAAATTCGAGTTAACAAGCAGTTAGGCAGGTATACCTAATGAAGTGGCCGGTGAGTGCATATTTTACTAGTTATTTTGCAAAGTATTCAGCTTAAAGTGCAATTTGATGGCTTAACTGGGTTAATTAGATTAACAAGGCAAGCTTAGTTTATTAGGCAAGCCATTGCACAACATTAGTTTGTTTCTGTAGGGGGCTGATAAACTGACTGATTTTATTCCAGTCAAGCTACAGAAATTAGACTTTTACCAGATGAAATATACTGTGAAAATTCGCTTTCTCTGTTAAATCTCCCTTGGGAAATGTCTTAAAAATGGCAAAAACAACAACAGCAACAGGGTTTGCAATACAGATGTTATCTTACATCATTATAATGTGTTGCTGTTTCACTGGATTATTATGTCTTATGAGGCTGAAGCAGTAGGCTACTGTTGGCATCTGTATTCTGTACTACTGTCTCCACAGGTCTCTATATTCAATGAGATGTGTAGACCAGACTGACTGGCAGTTTATTGTGATTTTCCACTTGACTTCCACTTCTCAACAACACAGCCTTGTTTCTTTATTGAACTTCAGTGTGTTTTCGACAAATACTGTCTGTAGTTTATATGCAAAGTCAGTGTATCCAAACTAAAAAAGATTTCCAGAAAAAATCTAAATTGCAATTGGATTTCAAAACATATAATTTTAGGTCAAATTGTATTAGCATAAATTGCATTTTATGATTATTTTTGTCATTCACACTTTCTAAATATGATCAACTCCAATCAGATGTGCACAAAAAGTTAGATTTCTTTAAAAAATTCTCAACAAGGCTTCACTTGTTTAATTACTTTGCTAAATATTTCTAATTAGATTGAATTTATGTGCATTTCCTTTTCAGTAATTTTAGTACTTACAATTCTGTTAACAATTCTATTTCAGTTAGTAGCCTGGAAAACTTTTCTAAATGTTGTTAATATTTTATTTCATTAATTAATTAATTAATTCATTCATTCATTCATTCATTCATTCATTCATTCATTCATTCGTTCGTTCATTTTCCTTTGGCTTAGTCCCTTTATTCATCAGGGGTCGCCACAGCGGAAAGAACCTCCAACTTATCCAGCACATGTTTTACACAGCGGATGCCCTTCCAGCTGCATCCCAGTACTGGGAAACATCCATTCACATTCATTCACACACACTATGGCCAGTTTAGTTTATTCAATTCACCTATAGTTGCATGTCTTTGGACTGTGGGGGAAACCGGAGCATCGGGAGGAAACCCACGCCAAAAAGGGCGTGAACATGCGAACTCCACACAGAAATGTCAACTTATCCAGCCGGGACTCGAACCAGTAATCTTCTTGCTGTGAGGCGACAGTGCTAAACACTGAGCCACCGTTTCATTAAATTATTGTAATAGCTTTAGTTTTAGTTAACAAAATTTTCTAATCATGTTTATTTAAATTATTGTGCAGTAGTTAGCTCTTTTGTTACCGCTTCAAAATTACTGATATCTACTGGCTGTTGTGTTTATTTAACAGAGTTTGGAAAGGTGAGTCGTAACTGCACTGAATATGGCTGGTCGGAGATGATCCCACACTACGTTGATGTTTGCCCTTTCAATGAAAATGGAACAAATCCAGTAAGAATCCCTTACTTTTCTTGCTTTATACTTCTCTGAAGACTCCTAACTCCTTCTCTAAAGAACTCTTGAGATATTATAGTATTAAATATTTGAGATATTATTATATTAAAGTATATTTCAAGAGTTCGCCCTTAGATATGCTTAGCGTTTATAGCAGGTTTGGCATGCTGTCCCGGGAGAGAACCCTGAGCTCGGAGATATTTGAGCCCAGGGCTCCCGCCCAGTCAATAAGCGTATAAGGGGATCCGAGATCAGATAGGTCTCGAAGGCTCCCCTTTTGAAAAGAGAGGAAAAAAGGAGGAGATGGGGTGGAAGGGGGGATTCTTCCAAAACGAAGATAGAGTGGTAGGGAAAGAACTGATCCATTTATAGTAAGCTTGGATCGCTCTGATTGGATTATTGCTGATTACAGATGATCAGCCAGGCGTGCTAATCATATCACGAGCTCCTCTCGAAATTAGTTTATGAAACTTCACTTAGTGTAAAGATATTGGCTTATAATTAATTGTTTTTTGTGTGTGTGCAGGACATGTACTATGTGTCAGTAAAGGCTCTGTATACTGTGGGCTACAGCACCTCGCTGGTATCTCTCACCACTGCCATGGTCATCCTCTGCAAGTTCAGGTCAGAGGTCAACCTGGCTCAATCTTGTTGCTCCCAAAGAGGTCATGACAGTTCACTGTGTTTTATTTATATTAGCCTAAAGTGTTACATTTACATGGACGTTCTAATGCAGAGCCTTTTAAAGTAAATTCCTTCTAACAGCATGAACAAAAACATGCAAACTAGAAAGATTCCTCTTTGTCAAGTGCTTTTTTCTGTAGACAAATTAGTTACATACACACAAATTAACTAAAAACTGTTTAAAGTTAAACTGTTTTAAAGCTGAGTGTACATTGTTGTGTGTTAGAAAAATCAGGGTGTATGCATATATGCATTCTTGTGATGAAATTTGCTCCACCCTGTATGAAACTACACTAAAACTAAGTTGTTAATCTTCAGATGATACTTGAGAACATGACCACATTAGTCCTGGTGATGTGTTTACAAAAGCACCTGCACATTGTTAATGTAAAGGTTTTACTAATAGACTTTTTATATACACTTACTGCGAAAAGTTTTGGAACATCTTTCAAAATCACTGAATTCCAACAACATCTCACGGCAATTCGTAACTTTTGATTTAGTGGCTAATTCGCATGAATTCGTACGATCTAATTCGTACAATTTAGTACGATTTGCTCATCACCCAATGACAGTTGGGTTTAGGGGTGGGGTTGGGTTCCACGCCACCTTTTTTAAATTGTACATTTTCGTACGACTGAACTCGTACGAATTCGTACGAATTAGCCACTTAACTGGCAAAACGTAAAATGCTTACATTTTCTTGTGAGATCAGGCTGCTGAATTCATGTGTTCTAATCACTTCCATAGCCACAGGTTTCTAAAATCAAGCACCTAGGCATGCAGAACTCTCAGAATTTAAGCTTTGTACTGTCATGTGTTGCCACCTGTGCAATAAGTCTTTTAGTGGAATTTCATCACTATTAAGTATTCCGCTGTCAACTTTTAGTGACATTATAACAACATGAAAGCAGTTGGGAACAACAGTAACTTAGCCATGAAGTGGTAGGCCACGTAAAATCTCAGAGTGGGGCCAGCTCGTGCAGAGGTGCACAGTGCGCAGAAGTCCAGAAGAGTCAATAGCCTCAGATTAGCTGAAGAACAGTACATAGCGAGCTTCATGGAATGAGTTTTCATGGCTAAGCAGCTGCATCCAAGCCTTAAATCACGATGTGCAAACCACCACTGGATACTAGAGCAGTGGACATGTGCTCTGTGGAATGACGAATTGCACTTCTCTGTGTTGCAATTTGATGAATGAGTCTGAGGTTAAGGAAGGTGACTGGCCTGCACAGAGTCCTGACCTCAACCCAACAGAACACATTTGGGATCAATTAGAGAGACTGGAAGAAAGGACTGCTTTTTCAACATCATTACCTGACCTCACAAATATGTTTCTAGAATTCCTATAAATACACTCCAAAACCTTATAGAAAGGCTAGAAGAATTGAAACTTTTATAATGACAAAGGATGGAAGAACTTGATATTAAACCCTATGGATCAAGATTAGGCTGTCTTTAAAGTTCTTGTGCATGTAAAGACAGATGTTCCAAAACTTTTAGCAATAAAGTGTGTGTTGCATAATTAACAAAGACCCATTAACTGATCAGAATAAAGTAGTGTTTTTTTAAGATACTGAACTACTAATATGCCAATATTTACAACCAAGATGCACTGGATTATACACTACAAAACATTTGGTGTTTTTTTGTTTTAATGACAACACTAATTACAACATATTTATGTATCAAATAATTGTGGTTGTTAAGAACCTCTGCTCATCTTATAAAAATGTATCAAATTTTTCACAAAAATATAAAGCAGCACTGTTTTTTAAAAATTCTGACAAACTGTAATATACATTTTCAATAAATGCAGCCACTATGAGCATAACAGGTTAACCAACACCAAATTATTAAATGACAGTGTACACTTATGATTTGTTTTTGTTGTACTATTTCATCTAATATTTCTTCATGCGGTTGGCTTTTCCCTCAGGAAGCTACACTGTACCCGAAATTTCATTCATATGAACCTGTTTGTGTCCTTCATCCTGAGGGCCATCTCAGTTTTCATTAAAGATGGCATTTTATATGCAGAGGAGGACAGCAACCATTGCTTTATACACACTGTGAGTCTCTCAGTTTCTTTTCCCTTCAAATAGCACACAAATAGCCGGGCAGTCATGGTGATGGGCCCATTAACATCCCGGGTTGCCCATGTCATTTCTTTGTGGAAGGAATTAGTCTCAGAATGACACGTTTGTGTTGCTGTTATGTGCTTTAATTTGCTTCGGATAATGAGGTCTCCGTAGTCACCTCACAGTCGCTTTTTGCTTGGCCAACTAGCTAAATGTGCTCTCAATGTTTCACTGCGCAGCAAGTTGGTGGAGGTTGTTTTTATAGGAATAGTTCAACTGAAAACTAAAATTTACTGTATGCTCGTGACATTCCAGATCTACCGTGGATGACATTGAAAGATAATGCAGATTTAAATTATCATTCAGTTCATCAGAATCAAGTGTTTTGAAAATGTTCATGCTGTGTTTTTTTCATGCAGGTGGAGTGTAAAGCGGTGATGGTATTTTTCCATTATTGTGTTCTGTCAAATTACTTCTGGCTGTTCATTGAGGGATTGTATCTCTTTACTTTGCTCGTTGAGACGTTCTTTCCTGAGAAAAGATACTTCTACTGGTATACCATTATTGGATGGGGTAAGACCCAAAATTACATCTTCACATACAGACAGAGCCTAAAATTAATACTCGCCAAGTTACAAACTTTTTTAATTTTATGATTCTAGCAATGTCTGAGTTTTGTGTGTAAGGTGAACAGATTATTGAAACCATTGCTCACTGTATTGTATACAAAACTCCAATGTTACACACTATATTTTGCACAATAATGTAACTATTATTGAATACATATCTGAATCTTTCAAATAAGCCACCTTCACACATTGGCTTTACTTTGCAATTCAGAGTCAAGCATCATGTCAAGACAGTAACAAACTAAGCTACCAAGCAATACTAATGAACAATTAGAAAACATTTCATGAAAGAAATATCAAAATATGATAACAGCAGTCGGCAGATGTCCCGATTCTCCCTGAGGTTCTGAAAGACTCACAAATACTAATAACATCTCCTTTAAGCAAGTAAAATATATCCCTAGAATCGAGCAAGTACTGTAAGAGAGAAGTCCTTTTTAGTGCATTTTTGGTGTGATAAAAATGGCTACGGAATTAATCAACCAATTAATGCGACCAGCCAACCAACAGTTGATGCGACTTACATATAAACAAGCAACTGAAAATTAAACAAGAGTAGGTCGACAGTTGCCATTTTTTGGTGCCAATATCATTTTAAATAAAAACACTTTTCATGTACTGTAGCCTACTACAGTGTGATGAGGTTATATAATTTATTCGGTCGTCAAAAAAAGGTAATTATAAACATGTTTAAACTATAGCTTACATTAACTGTAGCGATTTAAAACCTTTCGTGTTAATTATACTTCTGGAAATGGATCTTTACTACAGTATCCCTAAACAAACTTATTATTTTGCATTAGGTACATTTTTAAACATTTGCGTTCTAAAATTATAACGGTGAAAGTGTAAAATTAATTTTAAAAATCACCCTCATGCTACAGTATACAGATCAGATGTGTGTGAAAAACATGACTAAATTCTGGGAAACAAAACAATCTGGTACGTTGTTCGGTCACACTTTATTTCGATGGTCTATTGAGTATTAGTAGACTGTCTACTTAATATCTGTTGATACTGACATTCAACAGACATTTAACTGACTATAAGAAACTTTGCAAGTACATGTCAACTTACACTAACCCTACCCCTAACCCCAACCTAACAGTTTACTTATAATATAATGAGAATTAGTTGCATTGTAACTTAAATTCAACAAACGGACCATCAAAATAAAGTGTTTACCCGTTGTTCAGTGCTGATTATGAAATAAGTACAAGCAAACAGTAGCCTGTTACTTTATGAAATATGAATACTAAGTATATAACTACCTTGAAGCCGAGAACGGTGTCTCCTGATAAGTGAGGGCATAGGGCAACAGGGCTCTGCTTTTTAAGTCCACATTCAGTTCTTCTTTGATCAAGAACTAATGACGTTCGTGTGAATAATAAGTAGATCGCTTGCGACCTCTGCTGGTCCAAACAATCACTGCCGCATTGCTTTATAGCAGGCTGCAGTTATTCGTCTTACTGCAGTGAATTGTTGCAGGATGGTTTGAATGTCAATATGTTAGAAAGGAAATTGGTACATAAACACAGACAACTAACAGCAAATTAATATGCTTAAGTATGCTAATTAGGCATTATTCAATTAAATATTTGTGCAAATTTACTTACTTTCCTTCAAAAAAATCTGAACATTGGATGAAGTTCCAAAATCAGTGATTGTATTGAAATCAGTAAATTGAAATATACTGAGGTTTGTTGTTTGTCACTATTTTTCCAGGTACTCCAACAATATGTGTGACTGTGTGGGCTGTTTTAAGAGCTCATTTTGATAACATTGGGTAAGACCAATTACTCATATAGAGTGTCTATATTAATTTGTCATTATTTGTCATTTAATAAAATGAATAAATTGATGATTTGCCTGCAGTTGCTGGGATATTAATGACAACGCTGCCATCTGGTGGGTGATTAAGGGCCCTGTTCTAGCCTCTATTATGGTAAATAATCCATCTCAAAAGACTTTTGTTTTGTTTTACTTTAAGACTTTAATTGTTGCGTTGATTAAATCAGAAGTTAATATTGACAATATCTCTTGTCTTTTTCATCTCAGATCAACTTTATACTGTTCATTGGCATCATTATAATCTTGGTGCAGAAGCTGCAGTCTCCAGACATCGGAGGGAACGAGTCCAGCATTTATCTGTCAGTCACATTCATGCTCATTTGATATGACTGAGATTATCATGTTGATGTGTGGAGTGTGATTGGTTTGTTGTTTGATGGACAGGCGTCTGGCTCGCTCCACTCTGCTCCTCATTCCTCTGTTTGGAATCCACTACACCGTCTTTGCTTTCACTCCAGAAGATGTCAGTAAGAGAGAAAGGCTGGTGTTTGAGCTCGGTCTTGGCTCTTTTCAGGTATAAGGACTCAGTTGTATTATTATCTCGACTAAAGACATTTTTTTTATTTAATTTTTATTACACGTATATTCTGTATAATATGTTTACAGTGTATTAGGAAATATACAGAGCCGTGAACTGTAAAACTAGTTGGCTTTTGTTTATCTATGCAGATGATATTTAGTTATTAAACAAGATTGCAATAGATGCTGCTGTTTTCACTGTTTTAGAAACAATTTTCATTTATCTTTTCAGGGTTTTGTAGTAGCTGTCCTTTACTGCTTCCTCAATGGAGAGGTAAGTCTTTTACAGGTGATTTT
Organism: Danio albolineatus; assembly: GCA_903798035.1. NCBI lineage: Eukaryota > Metazoa > Chordata > Actinopteri > Cypriniformes > Danionidae > Danio > Danio albolineatus. The sequence continues at coordinate 3,194,551 of CAIGQQ010034734.1, read as the reverse complement.
AACAAACAAACAAACAAATAAACAAACGAATAAACAAACAAACAAATAAAAAAATAAAAAATAAACAAACAAACAAACAAACAAACAAATAAATAAATAAATAAATAAATAAATAAATAAATAAAAATGTGGTTAAGCATAGAGCATACATTTTTTTCAAGCATACATTTTTATTATTAAGCATAAAAAATGAAAATGGTTTAAGTAAAAGTGTTGCAATGTGACAATTGAAAAAAGTGATGCAGATTTGTTAATAACTTTATGACAAACAAAATTACTTTCTGAATATTTCAGCGTAATAAAATCAGCAATAAAATGTCTACATTTTTTATGAATAAATAAAAATTACATTATATTTCATCCTTTTAAAATTAAATTGCTTTTTTGCTGACTTCATTAATAAACCTTGCATTTTATTTAAATGTCTCTGGAGACACTTTAAAATATTAGCTTATTATAATTTAATTGATTTATCGATAGTAATTTCTCCAATAAAGTGGATTGAAAAGATGAAATGAAAATGAAGAGTTCATCTTGTGTTCTATTTCTGTCTGGAGGCATTTAAAACTTGATATTTAGAACGATATTTATTATAAAATTATTATTTTGTTCTTGTTGTTTTAATTATATCTCAAATAAATGATTATTTTAAGAAATTTTAATATGAAAAACGTTTGATTGTGTACCATTTGTGTAAGGAAATTAATAAATTAATTTTCTAAAAAAAATGTAACAAGAGTAATCTAACCTGCATTCATTTAAAAGATTCCTCAATTTATTTATTTTTTCCTGATGAATTAAATACACTTTATTTTCATTAACATTTTAATCAAATTTTATTTGTCTAGTTTTATAAGAAATAATTTTAACTTGCAGTATTTACTAGCTGTCTAGATGCCGTTTTATTATAAATTCTTTAAAAATAAATAAATAAAAAAAATAAACCTCCAAGTTGCGCTCTATTTTATGGAAAGACAAATGTCTCTGGAGGCTCTTTCTCATTGCACTGCTCATTAAACCAGCCTTCCATATAAATTATTAACCAAACCTATTTAAAATTCAGGCCTCTCCATAACCAGCATGTAAAAACATCTGCAGCTCGCCTGTAAGATCCAATATCAACTTGTGAATTCCCCCCAAAGGTGCAATCCGAAATCAAGCGAAAGTGGCGCAGCTGGACGGTGAACCGCTACTTCGCGGTGGACATGAAGCACAGACACCCTTCTCTGGCCAGCAGTGGAGTCAACGGGGGAACACAGCTCTCCATCCTCAGCAAAAGCAGCTCACAGATCCGCATGTCCAGCCTTCAAGCCGAAACACCGGCCACATGAGCGCTCAGACCCACAGCCTGAAGGCCAAACACATCAGAGTGACATCCCATAATCTACAGTGCGTCAACAACATACAAGTCCTGTTTCATCTTCGTTCGAGTCCGTATGGTGCCGGGTGAAATTGTAATATCTGGCAACCGACAGCTGTATTATCTGGCAACCGCCAATAGATGGCAGGATTTCGCTGTGGAAAATCACAAAGGAGGAGGTCACAAACGGTGGTGTGTTTTGTGCGGCTGTTGGATTTGATATATACCGAAAGGACTCATTACAAAGGAAACAAAAGTTCGGAAAGTGTAACTGTGAGGTGTTTAGGATGGAGTTGGGCATTTTTGTACATATCAAAAAAGTCTGTCACGTTTTCTTTTCGCATTAGTTCGTCGTCAAGCGGTTGGTCTGGATGAAGACAGCATCAAGTGGAAAAAGTCAATTTTGGAAGGAGAAAAAAATCACATTTTTTGGTCCACGTGAGCTTAATGAACAGAGTTCTGGTTCCTAACATGAATTTAGTATGTAAATAGTTTGATACGTTGTAAATGTAGGATGAAGGGAATGCAGGAAAAAGACAATGAAGATATGTGTTATCTATCTAGTGGACAAAGTTTGAGGACGCTTATTGGACACGGTGAAGTCTTGGGACTTGCAGGATTTCCTGAACTGGCATTTGAAACCTCTTTAAAAGAGTAACTGTTTTTGTTTTTTACTGAGTGAACTCCTCTTCTATTTCTTGTGGTTATATATATTTTTAAATAGCCGTCAGTACAGAAAATGTCAATTAGAATAAAACAATGCAGCAATGTTCATGCCAGTGTTTGGCATATTAACTTGGTATACACTTTATTAATGTCTAAGGCATAATGCATATCAGTGAATTTACAGCTGTGAAAAAATTATTTACACCACTGTTTGAAAGCTCGTAATTTTTCATGAAGTAACTTGTCATAAAACCAGACAAATAGAGCACTTTTAAAAATCCAAAGATAGGCCTACATTTTTTTGGATAGCCTATTTGACCCCCTAAGACGTCATCTGCCGTACTAGTTTGCAATTTTTGCGACTGATGTCATTCCATAGCTATATGAAGATCTTTTTTAAGTGCCTTTTTTGCACAAAAGAGACAATTGTTTGGATTTTCAGAGATGAACTGCGATGCTTAACACATTACTGCATTTGTCTGTGAAAGTGCTTTTTTTTTTACAATTCAGTGAACCAAGAAGCCTTCAGAGAAATCAAAATAGTTTTGTTCTGTCAATGGGCCTTCTGTTTTCTGTTAGTAATGCTAAAGTGCTAAAGATGTCACGCATAATTTGGTATCAAAAATAAATACAAAAAAAAAACATGGGTAATTTGAGAAAGAACACATTTTTAAATGTTCATGATCCTGATTCATTAACATTTTCTCCCCAATTTAATAAAGTTTACATACTGTATTCTCCATTTGTTAAGCAAAGCTATTAAACAGATGCCTTGGTTTTCAAACGATAACTGCAAAAAGATAATGCACACAAGGTCAGAGCTAATGTTTTATATGATTGTTTATTATTTATATGTAAAATGATGCTGTAATATAGATTCTCGAGCATTTGAAGTGGAAAGTTTAGTGTCCGTTTACTATTATTTTCAACAAGCGATAAGATAAATCCTGTAATTACTTAAAGGTGATCATTTGTTGTAATTCATGTATTATATATTTTCCAAGAAAACAAACTTAGATTAAATTATACATATCATTTTGATTGAAAACTTGCAGCCACATACTAAATGATACATATAAGGACTAGTAAAATGTTTTATTATATATGTATAATTTTGGTGCCCTTCAGTTATCAATTCCTTTATTTTTCAAAACAATATTTCAATAATAATGTTTATTTAATTTTATTTTTGCTACAAAGGATGTTTCTTGCAAATAAAAGGTTCTTTACATATTAAAGGTTCTTCATTGAAAAGTCAATGTCAGTAAAATAAAACAAGTGTATTCACTAAAGTCTCATAAAATGACACAATCGGTGTGATTTATCATAACACTGAGTAAGCAAGCTTTAGCAATACATTGTGGACACTTTAGAGCGAAATAAATAATAATACATGTTTGTGTGTAAATGTTAAAGTAACACATAACAGTGTATGCCTGTGGCCATATAACAGATCATACACTGGGCTTTATTTAAAATACAAATCTCTATACTTCATTGTCGACTAAAGAGCTAAACGTGTAGTTTTTCCAACATCACTGTCTCTTCATCTTAAACACTGCATGTTTTCCTGTGATTTAGTGGACGCTAAAACATACAAAGAAAGTGAGTGACTTATTAATGTGCAGCAATATTGTTGTTCAAGAGAAAAAAAAACGAAAAAAAAACTAGGGCCAACAAGCATGTGCACTTTCTCGAAAACACATCCCAACTATTTTTAATATATTCTGTTAATAATTATCACAGTACTTTTTGGATAGATTAAGTCCATTTGAAACACCTCTCTAATACCTCTCATCAAAAGGAGTTGGATGGCAGCACATATTTGTACATAAAACCACCCAAAACTAAAAAAACCTGCACATTTTATACCTCTTACAACATTCGACAGACACTATAGTGATGTTTCAGCACATGTGCCTGCACATTTCCATTCCAATTTTCCAGTTATGATTACATATATGTCTTAG
>CAIGQQ010034734.1:3161163-3185555 GCA_903798035.1 Danio albolineatus | reverse complement strand
TATATATATATATATATATATATATATATATATATATATACACACACACACAAAATTATATTTCAATATAATTATTATAATATATAATATAATGTTAATTATATAATAATTAATAAATAATTATTAATAATTTATTAGTTTATGGCCCAAATATGGCCCAAGATATTTTTGCTCATCCAACATTTTATCAATTAGTATTTTTGCAGTGCAATGGCATATTTGAATGCTTATTAGTGTGGTCTACGCAGTAGGTACACGTTCACTTGTTGCCCGATCTTCAATAAGCAAATAAAAACAAACCTACAAAATTTTAAACCTGCATATGTCAACCTAATTAACTGCATAATTTAAAAGGATGGTTCACCCCAAAAAAAATGAATCATCATTTTCACCCCTGACTTGTTCCAAATCAGTTTCAGTTTGTTGTTGTTCTTGTTGTTGTTGTTTTTCCAATCATAACAATGATTACCAACATTCTTCAGAACGTCAACTTTTTTTTGTTCAATAAAAACAAAAACAAAAAAACTTAAACTGGTTTTAAACATCTCAAGCAGGAATAAATTACAGATTTTTTTGGGGTGACACTTAATACTTGATAGTATTGCTTATAATAAGCAGACATGGCAACATTTCAAGTGTGCACTATAAAAAGCAATCATAATAGCAAAAACAAAATCTAATGTCTCTTGACGGAGGATTGGGCCGAACTGTTAACAACAACAACTGTTTGTTTGTTGTATCAAAAATAGCAGACGCTAATCACAGGAGATATGATACCTTTGCTAATTCAGGTGTAATATTTCATGAAAATGTAAAACGTAAGTTGTGTCAAATATTTAGTCTAATATTTAAATGTGCTTAATATAGTGTATGTGGCCTATTCCTGCTATGTCATAGTTACTTTGACTTTGTGTTGCTAAAGATGAATGTTACTTTGTACAAGGACCGTACAATCATAATACTACAAGCATTCAAGAGTGGTAGAACATTTCGAAATAGAGTTTAAGTTCGACCAGAATGAAGTTACCATAAAAATAGTTTGAGAATTTCTATGTCTGGTTTCGTTGATATTTTTTAACAAATCATGTATAGTAATTTCAGCGTTTTCTGATGTTTCAATGTTGAAAATAAATACTTGGAAAGCACTCGAAAACACTCGCAGACGGAGAGCATTTTAAAACAAAAAGATCTGTCTTAGATGTAGTCTGAAAGTCTCATAGTCTACTAGGTTTCAGAAAGAAAAAAAATCAAAAAGTAAACAAGACATGAGATGAATGTAAAGCCTGGTTTCAGACGGTGGACACACTGTTGTGGGACTCAGTTAAGGGCAGCTCCTTAGGGCTGGATTTCTCTAAAACGGAGATTTGCGTGACTGTGCTGCTCTCTGTAAAGAGGGTTCGTCTTCTCTTACTGTATCTCAAATAACTTTGTGTTTGCCACTTCCACAGTCTCTTCTTCAGCTCTGCTTGTACCTGAAACACAAACAAATTCATATGAATTTGGGAAACAGGATGGATTTCCTGTTTTACACACACAAAAAAAATAAAAATTTGTGACTTACCTCGCCATTGAGAAAACAGTATAACAGAGCCACAACAAAACCCTGAAACATAAAGAAATACAAAGTCAGTGAGGCTGCATCAACAATCAGTACAGGAAAAGCTCAATTCATTTAACGACTGCACTTACTAGTCGACAGTTTTAATGATATTTGCTCCTGTATATTATATTGTATTATGTTATGTTATGTTATGTTATGTTATGTTATGTTATGTTATGTTATGTTATGTTATGTTATGTTATGTTATGTTATGTTATGTTATGTTATGTTATGTAAAGAAGAAAAAGACTGTAAACTGAAGGAAAAGGCCTAAATGTGGCCATGAACAAAATCAGTATTATGTTGAACAGCCTTAGTATTGGCAATAGCCAAAAATACATTGTATGGGTCAAAACGATCCTTTTTTTTTTTGCCAAATGCCAAACATTGTTACACTATTTAATAAAGATCATATTTCATGAAAATATTTAGTAAAATACATATTGTAAATATATAAAAACTTTAGTTTTAAATTATTAATATGCATATTACATTCCCTGTACTTTCTAGGCAATTTTCTCAATATTTAGATTTTTTGGAGCCCTCAGACCACATATATTCAAATAGTTGTATCTCGACCAAATATTGTTCTAATAAAGCATACGAACAAAAAAAAATACTTATTCTGCTTTCAGGTGACGTAAAAATCTTAATTTCAAAACATTGACACTTATGTCTATTTTGTGGTTTATGCTTGTTTAAGTTGTTTTTCTCCTTCTCCAACAGTCCCCTTATCAGCAGGTTAAAACATACAAGACGTTAATTGTGTGTGTGCATAGTATTTCTTATAGAAGCTGTTAACATATTTTATGTTAATTAATAGTTTCTTTGAAGGTCTGGAGCAGGTGAAATTATCTGTCAGATTTTAAACAATGTGTGTTTTAATTCAGCATTTGATCATAGTGAAGTGTAATAGCTAATTAGTGTAGTTAATTATAGAAATTTGTTATGACAATACTAAATCGGTCCACGGACCTAAATCAACACGTGCTTAGCAATTCGGCCTGTAAGTTATATTATAGGTTAACACTTTACAATAAGGTTCATTAGTTAATGCATTTACTAACATGAACTAATTATGAACAACACTTGTACAGCATTTATAAATCATAATTAAACATTTACTAATGGATTGTTAACATCCAAGTTCATGCTTGTTAACATTAGTTAATGCACCGTGAGTTAACATGAACTAACAATAACAATAACTGTATTTTCATTAGCTAAAGTTAACTAACATGAACAAATACTGTAGTAAATGTATTGTTCATTGTTTGTTCATGTTAGAAAATGCATTAATTAACATGAACCTTATTGTAAAGTGTGACCTAATATAGTATAGTATAATTCAATATTTACTTATCCAATAATATATAAATATAATATAACTGCAAAAGAAGAAAGAATAAAAAAAAGTCCTGCTCAAGCTTATCCATACTTTGAAAAGGTAGTGAATCACAACCTGCATTAAACTGGTTCCATGATAGGGTTTATTTAAAGACAAAATTTAAATTCAATATATTATTTGTAGAAAATCCTGACCTTGACCTATTGTCTTTGAGCACAACTGCACTTTCATGAAACTTTATTGGAATGCAGTTAAATTCACTTCAACGGTGGAAAAGAATACATATATTCACCAGATTAATAAAACAGTGCCTATAGAAATATACTGAAACATATTCAGAGCTGAACATCTCTGGACAGGAAATCTGGTTGTCAGATCAAAGCTAGAATAAAAGTTGACAGATGAACAATTAATTGCTGTTGCACTAAACCCAAAATATATTAATCTCAGAGAAGACAGTTTACAGATTTTATTTTGTTTTGGATATTTATTTTGGATTTTCTACTCCTCTACTACTTCTACGCCTCACCAGCTCAATTATGGGTAAATCTGTGTCTCACTGAATAATGTTTTTCATTTGTTAGTTTTTTTATTTTTACTAAACTCTATAATCCCCCAGAACACTTAAAAATCCACATGGGACCGTTCTATGCATACTTAACCCAGGATTGCGTGGAAAACTGTTGTCTTAAAACATTTAAATTTTACACAATGTGAAAGTTGAATTAACAGAGAACTTCAGGCTCTTTGTTAATTTAAGTATGGCTGTGTAGTTTCACCTTGTAAAAAATTAAGGGTTTTAATACAATGGCTTTCCACACAATTGTGTAGTGAAGTCAACTAGATTGGGTTAGAAGTGTGATACCTTTTTAACAAGCATGTTTCTCATTTTGCTGTCAAAAAAGAAAGAAAGAAACAAAAATACAAGTATATGCCATTGGAACAACAGCACAGTAAAGGCTGACTAAATATTCATCTTGAACTATTTTGTTGACATACAGAACATAATGGAATATCTTATAATGTAAATCAAACAATTTTACAAATGGTGAGCATTAGTAATCAGTGAATTTACTAAATGCACAGTTCAGAATTAAACATTTTACAACATATTTTGAGTTTATATCTTTCATTAGTATTGCTATACACACCTGAAAGGGTCCCAGACCGAGCTCAAGGAAGTGGCGAGCGTTTTCTCCTGTGTTCTCTGGCAGGAAGGCAAACACCATGTAGTGCATTCCAAACAGGGGGATCAGGAAAAGAGTAGATTTGGCCAGTCTCCTACAGGCACACATAACATTCGGCATTAATACAGTAACAAACATCACTTATTTGTGGAGAAAGCAATAAGCAAGTACTGTAAATGATAGTAGACTTAAAAAGGTGGTAACATTTCAAATCTTTTTCAATCATTAATGAAGTTGTGGGCGACACCGTGGCGCAGTGAGTAGAACGAATGCCTCACATCAACAAGGTCATTGATTCGAGTCTTGGCTGGGTCAGTTGGCATTTCTGTGTGGAGTTTGCATGTTTTCCCCATGTTCATGTGGGTTTCCTCCAGATGCTCTGGTTACCCCCACAAGTCCAAAGACATGTGGTATACACTAGGTGAATTGGGTAAGCTAAATTGTCCGTAGTTTATGTGTGTGAATGAGTGTGTTTGGATGTTTCCCAGAGATGGGTTGCAGCTGAAAGGGCATCCGCTGCTCAAAACATGTGCTGGATAAGCTGACGGTTCATTCTGCTGTGACGACCCCAGATTAATAAAGGGACTAAGCCGAAAAGAAAATGAATGAATCAAGTTGTTGATCAGATTCAATACCATTCTGTTCTGATTCAGCAGGTCTAAACACACTCAGAATGCAGAAAGATTTGTAAAATATTATGAAGATTAAACAGCTTCAGTTTGCTTTAAGTGTGCTTTTCAGGCCTTACATGAAGTGGTTGGTATCACCGCCACCCATTCCTGGAGACTTCAGCTTTTGTACAAGAATCCGGATCACATTTATGAAGATTAAGAAATTGATCTAGACAAAAAAAGAACAAAATATACAAGTATAAACAAATTTAGTATGATCACTAACTATCAGTGATGTTTTGATATTTTATTTTTGCAAAAGTTATTTGAAACCATATAATTTTGTAAAATTCTATTGCAGTTAGTGTTTTCCACCATTTTCCACATGTAGTCTCACACATTTGATCAAATCAACAGTTTTACTGTAGCATATACTGTGCAGATAGAACTGTTTCTAGGCATAAGCAAACTATGCAGTTGCCTCCCAGCAAACTAGGTAGACAATAAACACAAATTCTCAAAAGCGAATTTTGAAGGGGACACAAATACGTCCAAAAACACCCTGGACCCCTCACACCCAACACACTGCCTCTTTGAACTTTTACCTTCTGCTCGACGTTACAGAGCACAGCGCACCAGAAAAGCCCGACACAGAAACAGTTTTCTCCCTCAGGCAATCCATCTCATGAACATTTGATGATAACAATCGTGGAACCAACATCACTACTTGCTATACAATTTTATACACATATATACTTGTTTAACAACACACTTTACATGCCAATTTGCACATAACAACTGCACATATAATTTTGTATATAGTAATATGCCTTTACTTGCCAACTTGTACATTTGCATTTAACACCTACTTCTATTTTTTGAATATATTTATTATCTGTTTTTTGTCCTGTCTCTGTAATTCTGTTGCACTGTAGAAGCTCTGTCACAAAAACAAATTCCTCGTATGTGTGAACATACCTGGCAATAAAGCTCTTTCTGATTCTGATTCTGAAAATGATACCTAGACGCTGGTGTTAATTCATGCATCGTATTGTGATACCAACAGTATAATTACATGGCTCTAAGGTTGGGGTTATAGGTTTGGGTGATATTGTGGCCTCACATTACACCGTTCCACACCTAAATGCTGCTGCTAAAGCAATCTGATGGGTAGCATAAAATTAAGTAACTCAGGTGGTGTAATAGTAATCTCGCCTAGGATGCCAAAAAGTCTAGACATGACCCATGTATATACGTACCAGAAGAGACACTGTGATTGGTCCTTTGATGATCCACCAAAAGTAAGCAACATCTGTGTCATCCCAACACCTGCAACATTCACATTAACTGATTACTTATACACAGTGCGCGTAAGTGTACATTTCAATCTACAACACTATAAATCAGATATCAGCATCATAGTATCACATGAACCAAATATCTGTGATCTAGTTTATTCCTCTGGACTTACCCTTTGTTATCAAAAAAATTCCTTGCTAGAACCCAGATGGTCAATATAAGTGTGGGTAGACCTACAGGATAGAGACAGCAGAACAGATTAAATAAACTGATTAAATTAAATAGAACTGACTGAATAAACAAACAGCATGTCGTCAAATGATTAAACATGCTGAAACATTAAGTTAGGTTTCATGTCTTCTGTAAGAGCAACCATCATTTAAATAACGGTATTTCAAGAATGGTGTAATGTTCAGTTTCACCTTGTGCCTACAGGTGTCACCAATGGAACAGAATTCAGAAGGCCACACTATCATAAGCAAGTTAAACAACTATGCTACACTTAGAACTTACTGAGATAAACAATCAAGAACTTATATATAACCAATGTACATAGTTTTAATATATGTGAATATTTAATTATTAATATATTTATTATGTAATGTTCTGAATATTAAATGTTCTGAAATATTATTATAATTTAAAATAATTGTTTTATATTTATGTTTTAAAATGACTTCTAGATTTAATCTGTCTGTTTCTTCTTATGATTCCAATTGAACTGGAAGATGGTGAGATCAGATCTCTGATCAGACAATTTTAACTGCTATACTGCTAAACTACTAAATACAAAAAAAATAATATAACCTTATGTACAGGATTAACTCTTGTTAAAACCCCTATTATTATTTTTTAAATTATGATTTAATACTATTTTTGTTGTTGCTGAAAATATTAGAGACCTAAAAATTTGGCACAGAATTGTAAGCATATTGCAAAAACATTTATCTAATGTTAATAACCTTTTGTTTAATATGGTTACGAAATTGATAAGAATGGTTTCTTTCTAAATGAGCATATTAAAAGGACTTTCGAAGGATCATGTGACACTGAAAACTGGGCTAGGCCTAATTCTGTTTGCCATCACATGAAAGAAATTAAATTCAAAAACATATAAATGTTATAAATCTTATTAAATATTTTACTTATTTTATAAATAAGAAAACTGTAACCATTGTATATTATATAACAATAAGTTCTCAAGCACTGTAGTACCCGCTTACCCCAGCCAATAAGTATATACCACCAGAAATACTTCTTCTGTGAGACAAAAGTCAGTGCTAGAAGAGTCTGCAGATACATTCCTTCAACCAGCAGCCAGAAGTAGTTCGCTAGAATACTGAACTGAAAGAAAGCCACTGCTGCCTTGCAAGAAGTCTGAAAAAGAGGAAGACATACAGAATTTTCTATTAGTCTGTACAGATTCTTCAATGCAACAATTTTAGGGTTGAGGAATTGTGAAGGGCTGATAGGAAATAGCACAAAAAAAACTCACAAAGCAGGGGGAAAACAGTGTGTAAGAAGTGTTTTTTATATACTTCAAAGAAGGTGATTGTGAGCTGTAGCGGAGGCAGATCTTGAAAAGTATGCCTTTAAGGCACCAGTGAATTGGCTCATACTAACGGGGTGGAAAAATGGGTGCAGAAATGAGAAGCTAATGCTGGCAGAAAATGGATTCTTGGGTTATGCCTATAAATTGCCAATGGTAAACAGTTAATCCCCGTGTTCATTCGCTGATGTTACACTATACAATACACTGTGAATCCCTAAACCCCGGGTTAATATTTGCAATGTCTCTGTCACTGACTGGATGAATCCAGCAGGCGACCTATATAAATAAAGGCTCTAGCATTGTGTGCATCCTCTCCTGACATCTTTCTGCCTGAACTAACAAGTTGATCCTGAATAGATTTTTTAGTCTATAAAAAAAGACAATTAAAGAAATAGAAAATAATTAATTTCTTCTTTAATTAACATATTTTCGTCACCATTTGACACTTCTCCATTTGAGCATTAAAACGGCTGTTTACTCAACCTACAGTATTTGTCTGATAGTCCAAAGCATGAAGACACATGACGTGCGATTGAAGCTAGATTAGCATCCAGTAGTTTGATGCTTACATCAACACAGGGTTTACAATGCAAAAGTGGTTACCCTGGTTAGGAAGCACTGCTAAATCTATTTCTAAATGAAAAATTGCTCTAGTCTAGCTGAACTTCTTGCAATAAAAAAAATAAATAAATAAAATAAAATAAAAACATTTTGTCTGTTTTGTTTGCTTGAAATATTAACTAAATAATATTATGACATGTGTATGTGCATACATTTTATCATGTAGAGAGCTTTATAATGCTCAGGTTAGATTTTGTTGATCTACAGTAGTCAACATTTGAAGTGGATGAAAAAGGTTTTCCAAAATTGTCCTAAGACAAGAATGGGTGTTGTTCAACAGTTTTAGGACAACTTTGATGAACAGATTTCCTCCATTTTAAATGTTGACTATTGTATACTGTACGTGAATTTTAGCTTTAGCTGCAATGGGGAAATTAAGAGCTGCTGGATTTAAAAACAAAAAATCTACTTCTCTTAAATGACATCCAGTGTGCTGATGAACTGGAAGAAGAGCAGAATAAACTTACTAGTTACCAAAAAATAGATCTTGTGAGGATGTATACATTACTCTTACAATGCCATTCTTTTATAACTTTTCTAGCCAATACAGCAAATGTTTCCTGAATTAACTTTTAAAGCCTAATTCAAAAGCCTTGTAATCACTGTTTATGTAATGCATGCTATTTCCATGACTGCAAATGAAACATGAGGAACACAAAAGCAGTGTCTCCCTCAAATTGTTTCAAACCTTTATCAGTTTCTTTTGTCTGTTGAACAAGAAAGAAGACATTTTGAAGAATGTTGGAGACAAGTAACCATAGACTTCCATTGCATATTTTTTCCTAATCTAGGAAATGGCTGCCAGTTTAAAAAAAAAAAAAAAAAGACCTTTGTGTTCAACAGAAAACTGAAATTGAAAAAAACGTTTATGTCCACGTGAGTAAACTAACTGTTGTATTTCTAAAGACCACTTTTAAGGAACAATAAACCTGGGTTAAAAAAAAACTTGAAAATGGCAGTTTATATGAACCTGAAATTTGTCCCTGCTAAGGACCACTATATCCTGGATTGTTTCCCTTGAAACATTAATTTCTCTTCAGCTGAAGACAAAAAAAAAAGACATAAACATCATGGATGACTTGGGATGAGTAAATTATCATTACATTTTATTACTCTCGAGTAAACTAATCCTTTGAGCACAATGTGAAGTCATCAAATTAAGCTTACAAGAATTATTATTGCCACTTCCACAGATATCAGTGTTTACTTCACAGACTTTAAATGTTTGCTCTTGAAAAGCTGTGATTTAGTGCTAAGAAGTTTTAGAATCTGACATTCATATATTATGTATCATGTAATTAGATAGAGTGCATCTGTTTACATTTCAGTGTCCTCCATTTCCACCTCCCCCCTTTCTGTATGGGATAAAAAAGGTGGAGGAGGGATGCCAGAAAAAAATTCTAAGGATAGAGAAGAGTGAGATGGATATATATACGTGTGTTACACTAGTTAAGATGATTAGCAAAACAGTTTGCACCTGTGCCAAATTGGTTGATTATCTGCTTGTGCCCCTCCTGAACATTGTTAATAAAACATCAAGATGACACTAAAAGTGGCTTCATCGGTTGCTGTCATGACACACGTATCCTGTGCGTATATACCCAAAATTATACAACACTTGATGGTGAAGAGACCTCTTGATTTTCAACTAGCATAACTACTGTCTGAATCCTACACTGCTACTTTGTGTGACAAATTCCACATTATGAAATATGATACCATTGGTTTTGTTTGGTTCTCAATCAAATTAGAACAGAGTTTGTTGTCAGCTGTTCATATGCAGTTAACAAAAAGAGGTACTTAACATGTTATTATTTTGCAGAGAAAACATATTTCTAAAGGTGTTGTTGTAAAATTTTGACAAGATGACAGTGACAACCAAATTAATCAATCCACAGAAAACAAAACTAATAATTCGTTAAAACAATAAGTTAAGTGTTATAAAATAAAATTACAAGGAAAAAGTATTGAACACATGAAGCAAGGGAGGTGAAAAAATGCAGTGAAAGCCCAGACAGCAGCTAAAATCTCTCAGTTGTTAGAAAACAACCCCCTGACCTCATTCTAAATTAATATTAGCTGCTTCAGCTTTAACAACTACATAACCAAGACGATAAAGATAAAACCAGGGTATTACCAACAAAACAAAACAAAACAAAACAAAACAAAACAAAACTTTTGTACAAATTATTAAATACATTTCAGTACTTCAGTAACTTCTCCTTCTGTTATTCAATTGGTATTAGACATTAATTAATATCGGTAAAAAAATAGTTTTTTTTTTTTTGTATGATTGGATTTAGGTTTTTATCCAAATCTGGTACAATTTCATGTCAGCAGTAGCTTTAGACATTTATTTACCTGGAAAAAAAAAACTTCCTTAATACTTATTTTATCCATTGACTGTTATGGTTATGGTTTGCAGAATTGGTAGTGTATTATTCTGACAGAATTAGTGAGTAAATTCTTCTTGGAGAATCATCAAAATAACGTTTTAACAACTTTTAAGCAAAGAGTTTACCAAAACTCTAATAGGCATTACCTGGCATGGCAAAGCTATAAATAGTCAACAGAACGTCTAAAGGGAACATCAAAATAAAATGTTATCAACATGAGCTTTGACATGTTTAATTTGCATTTGCCAATTCACTGGAAAGACATCTATGAAAAAACTAATTCTCCTTGAGTGTGTGACAGCTGGTGGTTTCTCACTGTTGACATGAAGCAGTGATCCAGATTCTCATCAGCAAAGAGAACTGCATCTTTGATGAAGATCGCGCTGGCTCGCAGGATGAAGGATGCAAACAGATTGATGTGAATATAGTTTCTGGTGCAGTGGAACTTCCTGTTTTGAATGAAATAAAACAGATTGCCAAATTAAACAACAGATTTTCACACTGATTAATCCTTTTCAAATAGCTGCTGAGCTTAGTGAGGAACTTTTTTTTTTGCATTACCTGAAGACTGTAAACACAAAGATGGCAGTGATGAGGGAAATCAGAGAGGTGGCGTAGCCTGCAGTGTACACTTGTTTGAAAGTGGAATAATATGTGGTCTGGAACAAATCCAAAGAGAGAAAGAAAAGTATGTGAAGTTAAATCAATCATTACTCCAATTTTAACGGGTGCATTTTTTCACTCAAAAAGAAACATTTTCAGGTTATTCTTGAGACACAAGCAGGACATTTGCTGATAAATCCATTTGAACATGAATGGTTTCACTGAAATGAACATAGCATTTTGTTTTTGTGAACAGTTTACATAGAAATTCGGCTCAGAACTGGTTCACGACATTTGTTATGCAACATGCATTTCAAATGAATCTACGTGCTAATGTTCGGCATGTTCGGCTCAGGTTTAATCAAGCACATCACTTTTCCCAGCTTGACAAGTCCTACCTAACATAAGCAGGAAGAGGCAAAGTTGAACAAATGTCAGCATTAACATTCAGAATGCAGTAATTTTACATTCATTAAGCCGCAGCACACATAAAAAAAGACCATATATTATATTATTAAATAAATAAGCTTTTATCAGCTAGACTGATGGGTTTGGTTCTTAACGATAATAATTCTAAGCCAGTAGAATTCATGAATCACAAAATAATAAGAGTCTCACTGCTTGAGGTCAAAAATATTATAGCTGTTATGTACTCAACCACTGATAGTGTGCAGAAAAATGAATGAAGAGTGTATAAAATAGTAGCTATATTCTTCTTCATTCAAGCACAGCAACTAAGAAATATCCAAACCCTTATTTGAATATTTTTGGCAACATCCAAAAATTATTGCAACAACTTCATGGAAAAATGGAAACATACAGTGGGTACAGATTTTTCACTCTTAATTATATTGCAGCCATTTGCTAAAATCATTTAAGCATTTTTTTTCTTATTAATGTACACACAACACTCGATATTGAAAGAAAAACACGTTTTTTTGACATTTTTGCAGATTTATTAAAAAAGAAAAACTGAAATTTCACATTAAGTACTCAGACCCTTTGCTGTGACACTCATATATTTAACTCCGCTGCTGTCCATTTTTTCTGATTATTCTTGACATGATTCTGCACCTTTATTTGAGTCCAGCTGTGTTTGATTATACTGATTGGACTTGATTAGGAAAGCCACACACCTGTCTATATAAGACCTTACAGCTTCACAATGCATGTCAGAGCAAATGAGAATCAGGAGGTCAAATGAACTGCCTAAAAAGCTCAGAGACAGAATTGTGGAAAGGCACAGATCTGGTCAAGGTTACAAAAAAAAAAAAAAAAAAATTTGCTTTTAAGGTTCCTAAGAGCACAGTGGCTTCCATAATCCTTAAATAGAAGACATTTGGGATGACCAGAACCCTTCCTAGAGCTGACCATCCAGCTAAACTTAACTATTAAGGGAGAAGAGCCTTGGTGAGAGAGGTAAAGAAGAACCCAAAGATCACTGTGGCTGTGCTCCAGAGATGCAGTTAGGAGATGGGAGAAAGTTGTAGAAAGTCAACCATCACTGCAGCCCTCTGCCAGTCAGGGCTTTATGGCAGTGTGGCCCGACACATGAAAGCTGGCATGGAGTTTACAAAAAAATAAAATAAATTTAAAAAAACACCTGAAGAACTCCAAGATGGTAAGAAAAAAGACTCTCTGGTTTGATTAGACCAAGAAAGTAATTTTTGACCATAATTTTAAGCAGTATCTGAGGAGAAAACCACTGCTCATCACCTGTTCAATACAGTCCCAACAGTAAAGCATGGTGCTGTGGGGGTGTTTTTCAGCTGCAGGGACAGGACCACTGGTTGCAATCAAGGGAAGGACGAATGCTGCCAAGTACAAGGATATTCTGAACAAAACCATCTCCAGAGTGTTTAGAACCTCAAACTGGGCCGAAGGTTTACCTTTCAACTAGATAATGACCCTAAGCACACAGCTGAAATACCAAAGCAGTAGCTTCACAACAACTCAGTGACTGTTTTTGAATAGCCCAGCCAGAGCCCTGATGTAAACCCAAGTGAGCATCTTTTAGAGACCTAAAAATGCCTGTGCGCCAACGTTTACCATTCAACCTGACAGAACTAGAGAGGATCTGCACCCAAATCCATGTGTGAAAAACTTGTTGCTTCTTTCCCCAAAAGACTCATGGCTGTATTAGATCAAAGGGTGCTTCTACTAAATACTAAGAAAAGGATCTAAATACGTGTTTTAAAGAAAATAATTATGTATGTGATATTTCAGTTTTTCTTTTTTAATAAATCTGCAAAAATGTCAACAATTCTGTGTTTTTCTGTAAACGTGGGGTGCTGCGTGAACATTCATAAAGAAAAAAGAGAACTTAAATGATTTTAGCAAATGGCAGCACTGTAACAAAAAGTGAAACATTTAAGGGGGTCTGAATACTTTCTGTACCCACTGTATGAATAAATGTAATGCTCCATCAGAGGCCTTTTTTTTACTTTTCCCCGCCACCAACTAGTAAACCGCACATATAGAAGACTGTGGGATACTGAAATGGAAACATTATTGGAACATCTCTTGATGCGTTTCTCTGCATGCTGTATTTTCCAGTCCTTAGCCAATATAAAAGCAGATCATCTTATTCTAGCACTTCAGCATATGCAGATAATT
Source organism: Danio albolineatus (assembly GCA_903798035.1). Classification (NCBI taxonomy): domain Eukaryota; kingdom Metazoa; phylum Chordata; class Actinopteri; order Cypriniformes; family Danionidae; genus Danio; species Danio albolineatus. The sequence continues at coordinate 3,171,722 of CAIGQQ010034734.1, read as the reverse complement.
ATACTTCAGGTGGACCTATAACCCAATGAAAGCACAAGTGAAACCCATTATAAAAATAGTTCAAGTGGTAGATATTAATTGCATCACTCTGGAGGGAGTATTATGTTCTTGTCTTCAACTACAGTTAATTGGTTTGTTAACATTAAGAACACTCTCATCTACTGTATTAACCTTGAACTGCTTCTTTTGTTTTGCTATTGTGTGTTGTATTGTGGTTTATTTACTTTGTATTATGGTGACCAAATCAATTTTTTGGTACCCATGAGGAAAACATCTCATAAAATACACAGAATTAAGGATTTTGAAAATGTAAAAATGCAGATTGCTTCCTATGAGGGTTGGGTTTAGGGGAAGGTTTGGGGTAGGGGAAGAGATTATACAGTCTGTACAGTATAACAATCATTATGTCAATGGGAAATCCCTGCATAGATAGCTGTACAAGTGTTTGTGCGTGTGTTGAACAGAACCATATCATCCGTCAATTGTTATTCAGAGTATTGTCTCTATTCTTTTCAACATTTAACCATGGTCCTCTGTCACAAAAAAGAAAGAGATAATATAAGATAATGGCCAGGCAGAGTATAAAATGTTTACACTTTAAGCACTTTCTCTTGGTAAAATGTTGACAAAAGCAAAATGGTCTTTCAAGTTTGTGATCCTTTAAAAAGGCATTAGACATTTTCAGAGAAAGAGCAAGCTAAGTGCTGAAGAGATCAACAAATGGGCAGACCATACAAATGTATGTGTGCCACAAAATGAGCAGTCGTTTCAATGGGAACTGAGTAAGTGATTGCATTGCAGAACTTGGGCCTGACAGCACAGTAAAATAAACTGTGACAGTGCAAAGTCCCTTGGGCCAGCGTTTAAATAGACGAGTAATGCTCAGCTTTTTATGCAAATAGAGTGAAAAGCTCAGGGTGGCAGTATTAAGGAGAAGAGAGTAACTCAGTGTCTCTTTCAGTGTGCAGCCATAAAAATAGGTGTACAGTTTACATATATTTTAGACAATTTTTGTTTTTTTTGCATTAGACCCAACTGCCTTTAAATTTGATAAGTTGTCGATTGAACATCTATGATGCAATTTACTATTCCAACACGTCCCAAATATGCTCTGCTGGATTAAAACCTAGTGACTGTGGAGGCCATTTGAGTATAGTGAACTCCTTGTCTTAATTCTGTTAAGCTTATGCAAATTGAAGTCTCAATTTGCTGTTATGCTGAAAGATGTGGCATGGGTGTGCTTTTCTGTTGATGTTGCTTATATTTTTCAAAGTAAAACATTCAGAGAAGATCTTCTTTAGACATCAGCTGTAAAGCCTGGGACACATCAAGCTGGCATCAAATAACTAGTGGCAACAAAATCCAACTGTGTTTTCACCTTGCGTCGCGTGCTTTTGGTCTGGAACAACATCCAAATAGAAAAGTGAAAAAGCATACAATATTAATTTATTATAAAAAATATCCACAGAAAAAGGGGCCCCTGTTTTTGAGAAACTTTCAAAAGTTGTCCACTGATATCTGAAAGCGGTACATTAACTTCCAAAGACATCTGGAAGTTGTCCACTGACATCCAATAGAAGTCCACTGACATTTGAAAGCTGTTCACTGACATCCAAAAGAAGTCCACCAACATCCGAAAGACATCCACTGACATTTGAAAGCTGTCCACTGACATCCAAAAGAAGCCCACCGACATCCGTAAGACATCCACTGATAAATGAAAGTTGTCCACTAACATTCAAAAGATATCCACGGACATCAGAAAGATGTCCACTGACATCCGAAAGAAGTCTACTGACATACAAAAGACATCCACTGACATCTGAAAGACATCCACAGACATCCAAAAGATGTCCACTGATGTCCAAAAGCAGTTCACTAATGTCCAAAAAATGTTCAAATGAAGTCCACAATTGGTCCACTGATGTCTAGAAAATGTCCACTAATGTCTAAAAGCAGTCCACTGATGTCTAAAAGACATTTACTGACATCCAAAAGAGGTCCACTCACATCCAAAAGCCTTCTACTGATGTCCAAAAGCTGTCCGTACGTGGTCACCTGATGTCCGATAGACATCCAAAAGCAGACCACTAACATTTGAAAGATGTCCATGGATAACCATAGGATGTCAGAAAAATGTCCACAGATGTCCAAAAGTATCTCAGAATGTGGTCTACTGACATTTGTAAGACATCCAAAAGACATCCAACAGAAAGATACGAAAGATATCCACTGACATCAAAAGTAGTCCACTGATGTCCAGAATACATCCGAAATATGTCCAAAAGTGGTGCACTGACATCTGAAAGACGTCCAAGAGCTGTACACTGAAGTCCAAAAGAAGTCAACAGACAAAAGACATCTAAAAGCAGTCTACTGATGTACAAAACATGTTCAAATATGTCTAAAAAGATTGGTCCATCCAAAATGTGTGCAAAAGTGGTCCACTGACTGCTAAATGCAGTCCGGAATATGTTTGAATGTGGTCCACTGACATCTGAAATGGTCTACTGACATCCAAAATATGTTCAAAAGACATCCACAGATGTCCAAAAGCAGATCATTGAAGTCAAAAAGACATTCACTGATGTCCGAAAGACGTCTGAAAGTGGTCCACTGAAGCCTGAAAGTTGTCCCTAATCATTAGATGTTGAGACACCGATCCTGTTTTCCACTGACGACAAAAAAGGGACCACTGGCACTACTTCCTGACCCGATATATAGTGCACCTGTGTGAGAGGATGTATCTTTCCTTACCTATAGGAGGTAGTATCTGTATTATCATTCCACAAAGGGAAATCAAAACTAGTGCTGCACACATACAAACCATTAAACAAAGCAGCATTTACTTACTATTATACTTCCCACTCACAACATTGACCTGTGCAAATGTCAGATAATCCGATTTTCTGAGTTTGCAAATATTTAAAAAATCCCACAAAATGACAGCTGTATTCTTTGTGTTCTTGTTTAAGTTGCTTGTTTTAATGATTTGGTCAACTGCAATCTAAATCAGGCAAACTCACTTCGAGGTGAACCCGATGAGAGGCAACATGTAGAACACACCAAACAAACAAGCCTGACAGACGCTCACCAATGGCCTGGCGCTGCTCATGGTCGAATGTTGGCTTGATGTGTCCTGACCATAACAAGTGTTTAATTAAGTTACTGCCTTTCTACCAGCTCAAATCACTCTGGCCATTCTCTGTAACCTCTGGCAACAACATGGCATTTTCACCCATTAAACTGCCGCACACTGTACTTCTCTTTTGCAAACCAATCTCTGTAAATATTTGATATGGTTGTTTGCCAAAATCCCAGTACATCAGCAGTTTCTGAAACACTCCGATTATGCATCTGTGTCTCCTAAATCACCTTTGTTTCCTTTCTGATGCTCAATCTGAACATCAGCAGACCATTTTGGTCAGCAAGTTGACATTTTGGCATGTTGCCTCACAAACATTAATAAATCATTGTAGATAGCATAGTAACACTTTAATATGGTAACCTATTGTAACCAGTAAATAGTTACTTATTAGCTTGAATAGTGGCTTATTACTTAGAAAGCATGTATTCATGCCTCATTCAGCAAGACTACTGTATCCCAAAAACCACATCTGGAAATTCTATCAATAGACACTGACACTAGATCTCAGTTCACGTGGAAATGGCTCGACCACTCAGACTGACAGTTCAGAAATTAACTATTTGCCATAGTGTAAGGTCCAGCCAGTTAGTCCAACGACGGTGTCTACTAGTGGACGAAGGTTCACTGCCTGTTCGTTCTTTCCAGAGCACAATGTTGATTTACTTCAAATTTAACTCATATCTGACTCCAATTTTAGTATGAGGTGGTTTAGAATATTAATATGTTTATCCTCGTTTTATTTGACTCCAATTATAAAACATTGAAAAGCTTATTTTGTTTCCTTTTTATATTACTTTAGATTATGATTGAATATTCTCTCTGCTTCGTTATTGTTTATTATTCTCGTTCATTCGGATTCCTTTAACATCCTCAGTCTTGTACCGGACGAGTATACAATCTCTTAAACACAAGCATGTCAGTCTTGGTCATTAAACAGAGGCGATTAACCACTATTTTAAAAAGGCTGAACCCTACTTACTCAGATTAAAATATTTTTTGTGTGGTCCCCATAGATCTGCTATCTACTAAATCAAAGTTTAGAGATGAAGGTCTATCCCCTTAGATAGCCTTTTACAGTCTAAGTATACTTGAATTAATGCAAATGTGTTAGCCTTAAGTAGTCAAACCTAGAAATAGAAGGGGTGTGTATCGAATAACAAAAGGCATTTACATTTAGTTGCATGTTAGATCTGAAGAGTTTCTGCCTAGGGCATTTGAATAGGAACCCCCAGGTAAAGGCACACCCTTAGCAGTGGTGCAAAAGATACCTGAAGTTATATATCTATTATTTTGATTATGTCTATTTCTGAGGGAATGAGACCATTGTACCAGTCGCACTGAGACATTTCAAATGATACCAAACATGATAGATAAAGTCACTTGGATTGATATAGAACATTTATACTTTGAAATGACCATTCTGTGTGAGTTAAATGAAGAGAGGGGCAAGATCCTCTACAATAAAAAAAAGGAAATTGTGAAAAACAATTTGCACTCAAAGATTGCTAGTAACTTTCACTATTATATGGAGAATGGCAAAGAACAGTGTTATACCTCAGTTTCTGATTCCACATCCTCCACAATCTCGCAAGCGTTATCATATGATGGGTAGACTTCTGTCCAACCATCCTTGGTGCAGTTCCTAAATATGAAACCTGTATTAAAAAAAATAAATGAACAATGATCAACTCACAGCATTGAATACGCCTTGAGGACTACCAACACTGCATGTTTTGGATGTCTCAATTTTCTGTCACACCCATTGCAGGTATTGTAGTCTCTGCTAATGACCTGAATTAGATCAATGTGTTGGTTAAGGTGATATGGAAAATGTACAGAGCTTGTGGTCCTCCAGGAACGTGGTCGAGAAACACTGGCATGGCCACATTTTAGTGCATCATTTGGCAAAGAGAAACTTATTAAACACCAGACACCAACATCTGCTTAGTACAGTGCCTGACACACCGAGCTCATCTCTGTGGAATTAGTCACAAAAACAAAACAGATGTTACATTTGTCCCAGATTTAATGTACATTACGAACAGTTCTAGGAAGTTACTGTCCAGTAACACAAAACCCCGGAATCTCATAATCTTAAAATACAGTAATTCTCTCAACAGCATGTGACAGGAAAGGGGTTATGTTTTTATTGGTTTCCATACCTTTTGTTAGATTTCATGTTAGATATGTGGCTTGAGAGCTCAGATGGAGCTATCAAAGCCATCGCGTTTATATGGAATGTTTTTGTCAGCATGGCATAGGCTTAATGTACTGTATGTCACACAGCATAATGGTGAAATTGCCTCGCAGTCTATAGAGACAGAGACAAATAATAGAGAGCTACTGAAAGAGTGTGTGAAATTGCAATACAAACCAGCCATATAGCTGTGATATTTTCAAAGCTCTATGGCTGAAATTAACTGAAATGTTTTTTTGTTTTTTTTTAATGAAACACAATAGGCTTTCAAAGAAAAACAAGTAACACAATCAGACAAAATGAGAAAGCGGTGATTCAGACAGACTGTGAAGTTGATGCATTTAGCGGTGGGTATTTTTCGCAGGTTGCATTGACAAGTTTTTGAGTGATTATTGATAATTCACCAAACTAATTTGTTCAAAACAATGATTCATCAGCAACTTTTTCAAAGAATCATCCACTCAACCAATGAATTAATTATTCAATTCTATTTATAGAGAACACTACATAAACAGTATCTAATATATTATAAAATCAAGGTATAAAATAACTAGCTTGTGGTAGTCAATTCACTGGTATTTGCTCTATTATTTAAAGTCCCTTTGGTTCAAACTGGGAGCCACTGACTTCTATAGTAGAACAAAAATTCTATTAAAAGTAATACTGTTCAAAATATCTTATATCTGGTTCAGTGGAAGAAGGAAAAGCAAACAGGTTTGAAACCACAGAAGGGTTGTGTAAATCAAGATACAGTGAACTATCCATTTAAGACCCTCGTGATTACTCATAACAAACTCTGTGTTAAGAAGCCCACTCAAACTGTAAAACATCCAGTATAAAAAGTAGATCATGTGCTCCAAAGACAAATACTCTCTTCTTCTTTTATTATTTTCCATGGGAGATGGTCTGTTTGAGCATTGCTGTGAATGAATTGCTTTCTCTTTGACTACAACTTATAAATGTTAGACTTATATTAGTACTCAGCATTGTTCACATCATTAAAACATGACTTGAAGTAATGAGGTCACTTGCCACTAAAAGACACAGACTGTTAAAACTTGTTGAACCAGATAAATCTTATTTCAGTAAGTCGGCATGAACAAATAGGTTTTGTCATTGTTTAATCTGTCGAAATGTCCATTCATCCATGATTCATTATGTGCACAGAGTACTATTACAGAGGGGTTAGTGAACGAGATTAAGTGATATTGGGCTGGTCACCTGATCACTACACACCACACCCCCATGAACTGATTACTGATACATGTACAGTTACAAAATATATTCATTGATTAACACTTCTACATGAAAAAAAAAACAAGTATGGATTGCACTTTAACCAACAATAACGAAAAAAAATTCTGTTGTAATTAATTTATCATTTATGTGTTAGGTTTGCTAGGATAAGTTAGATAAATGCCCAAACAAATGCATGGCATGCAATATTGATTTTCTGTTGCCTACTATTCCAAATCAAACAGTGCTGATCCCATTTGGACTCGGGGTGCATTTGTGGAAAACATGCACTTTTTACACAGAAAAAGAGAAATTTTTGGTATTTACTGAAAATGCTGGTATGTATTTCAATTGATATTTAGTGAATGCTTGGCAAATACATTGCTTCTTAATGCCCGAACATACTAACAAAGAAATCATTTTGACGATGAACCTATAATTTTAATACAAAATGCTGTTACAAATTCTGTCTTTTTCATTTATTATACGTTAAAGTATTATGAGCCATGAACCAAACCAATCAGTCGCAAGGTGAATTAAAGTATTACTTTGGTTTGAAGAAAAGAACATTAGGAAATTTTATAACACAATATATATAGAGATATATATATAGAGAGAAACAAAATACTTTATTTTTCTGAATTTCCTGGATTTATCATAATAGGTAGGGGTTTGTGTAAAATGTTAATATTTGTTTTATTTCATAAAGGTCTGATTAACGTCCTTTCAAATTTAAAACAAAAATGTTGCCAAAAATTTTATTTTTAATTTATTACAATATTTTTGTTTTTGGAACATGACAGTTTGTCATAACACAGGTTTTGCATTTTATTTATTCATGTATGTATGAACAGTATGTGGTTATTTAACTAGATAATGATTCCTTAACTTTTTTGAAGTTTGATATTGTGTCTCAAAATAGAAAATAACATGTCTGAAAGCAATCATGTCTGAAGACATGGCTCTCTTTTTTATGCAAAAACAAATTTACTTAAACACATACATTTTAGAGGGCACCTATGATGAAAATCAACTTTTGTAAGCTGTTTGGACAGAACCGTGCATAGGTATGGTGTGTCCACTGTCATATTGGAATGATAGAAACACAATACGTCTCTTTTTTTTAAATTTCCTGACGTTAAAATAGGATCCAAATCCCTCCCATTTTGAGGCCCACCGCAACGTGATGTAGGAGTGTGGTTTCCCCACCCACCGAATTGATTGATAGACACATATTAACATATCTCCGTAGTAATGCATATAATCATACCCACAAGACAGGACGTGTGCAAAGCAACTGGGATTAAAAGATTTGTTTAACTCTCTGTGATCATCAATAATCATCAAATGTGATCAAGAATGAGTTTTACAAGTTTATAAGTCAATACAATTATGAAAGAAGACACTTCAATCCTGGTTTGTAAACTTATATCATGTTTATTTTGTACATTAACATAACGGATGTCTATACAGCAGTGGGTATTAACTTGTAAAACAAAGCTAAATGTGTGTGAGTGTGCGCGTGTGCGTGCAAACTTTATAATGTCATTGTGTGACTTATCATTGCAGAAAGGCTTGAAATAACTCCACAACAAATAAATCAAATAACAGTTAGGAAAGTTCTTACTGTAGTAAGGTAGATCAGCTTCATTCTTGTCTGTCACTGTGCTGTTTATCTACGTGAAGGCTACAGCTCTAACATGCATGTGGGAACGGTGGGTGAGGAGAACCAGCTTATTTGCATTAAAGGCACAGGCAACAAAAACAGCTACAATGCCATAACAGCTCAAAATTTCCCAGATTTAAAAAGGAATAATTAATAATCTGATGGGTGTTTTGAGCTGAAACTTTACAGACACATTCTGGAGACAAAAAAATTTGTGCCCTTTAAATTCAGAGAAACTTAGAATTTACAAATACTGGCATTTCGAGAGTATAGAGATTGTCTTTTGTTTTAAAAGTTAATCGAATTAATGTGAACAGTATGGAACAGTGATAAAATATGGTTCTGATAAATAGCCAGTCAATCTATGCATCTCTAATAACAGTTCTTCTTCTGAAGCATTACTGCACTGTAGGAAATGGGAGATACCGTACACACAAGCTGGCACTGAAAAAACATTTTTAAAATCATGGACCCCGCAGAGCTGCTCTAAGGCTGTTGAGAAATCAATGGAAAGGTTGTGGAGGCTAAGAAAAAGCAAAACACTCATGACACAATCGCATTCTGCATCATGATGTTCCTACATCCCCCCACACACCTCTGTGAATACTTAAGTACACACAACAGACCTGCAGATATCTTCATCGCTGTGTTCCAAATCTTGCTGAAAATGTGCCAAGGAAATAATACAAATATTAAAAATCAAAGAGGGTTAAAGAAGGCATTATAGCACTGGCTGATAGCGCTGGTTGTTCCATCTCTTAAATCCCCCTAGGCCAATGCTTGACATCTGTAGCAGAGAAAGCAGCAGCGGTCAAGTCCTCACTGCTCCGTCTTCCCCCACTGTGGCTTCAGGGAGAGAAAGAGACTTACAGCGTATGATGAACTCCGTGCTATGGTAATGCTAGAAACAGCGAGCGAAAAGAACTCCCATTGGCAAACTATAGCACCGAACCACCCACTTAGCAGGCCTTCAGAATGGCCGAGATAAGTGTAGGTGAGGAGACAGAAGGTTATAGGTTAGCTGTAATGTCAAGTTTTACACAGTTAACTATGCGGCTAAATGAAGTACGCCTTGAAAATGAATAAGAGTGTATTTTTAGGCATTTATATCAGGAAATATTTTTCTCAAGAAATGTTTCTTGCAAAATTTATGTTTTAATAAAAAATGTACAGTGTTAAGCTATCGTATCGTATTAAATAAAAAATTTTATAGATTAATTTATAGTTTGTTACTTTGTTTAAAAAAAAATTTGGTACACTGAAACAGTGATGTTACCAGATTACCATGTACATCGGTAAACTGGTAGCCATTGGCATTCATAGTGGAGAAAAAAATATTATGCAAGTACATGAATAATGTTTTGAAATCAGTGGATACAAAATATATGATAACAGAATGTGAATGTTTGGGTGAACTATCTTTATTTCTACATTTTTTGTCACATCAATGACTTACTACAATTAGCTAGCTTTCAAACTGTTAACATGCAACAGGAAATATTAGTATGCTAAATGCTATGTTTTATTTTTAAACAAAGCATCAAAGACATAAAGTAGACTAGTCTGTGTATGTCTTTTTATAAGAACTGGTTCTTTTTCTGTGTGTGTGTACTGATTTTGTGGTTTACAATGATGTTTACAGTATTTTGTATGATGGCATGGGTATGAGATAATACTCTGTTACAGTGGTTTATGAGGACATGTGTGATGTCCTTGTAATTCAGAACAATTCAGATCAAAGTCTTTTCACATTAAAAGGGGTAGGGCCATATTGTCACCATCCTGCACTTTGTCTCCATTTCCCTAGAGGTCCCTGTGTTTCCCCACTGCCTTAGTTCTTCCTCGTGTGCTCTTGTTTACTTTATTTTGATCACCTGTGACTCGTTCCAGCCTGTGTATTTAAGTTGTCACTTTTTCTCTGTTCCTCACTCGGTTTTTGAGTCAGTCCTGGTGAGCTTGCCTTGTGTTCCCTTGATCTCCTGAGCTACGTCTAGTAAGACAGTTTTATTTTCCCTGTTGCTTGCTTGATGCTTTATTGTCTTTTGTTTTCTCCCCTCGTGGAGTTTTTCTTTGTATGTTTATTGTACTGTTAAAATATTTTATATACCTCATTCTGAGAAGAACCTAAGTTGTCTTTTGCTACCTCATTTTTGAGAAGAACCTAAGTTGATCTTTTTTTTTAATAAATACAAGTTTTCTGGATTCCCACTTGGAGTGTTTTCGTTTGGGTCCAACACAACTGCCCCTGTGGCTCAGTGGTTAAGTCTCCAGTCTTCACACCACAGACCCGGGTTCAAGACCCGGTCGTGACA
>CAIGQQ010034734.1:3133838-3146279 GCA_903798035.1 Danio albolineatus | reverse complement strand
ACACACACACACACACACACACACACACACACACACACACACACACACGTGCATTTACTGACACCATGCCGCCATTGTGATTACAGCAGTTAAGAATTACGTAGCGATTTTAGTCTTTATTACAAACATGCTTTGTTTTAACCCTTTAAGACCTGCCATAGAACAATTCCGCCAGGGTATATCTTAGTATTTTTACATGCTGTGATGTCATTCTTTTGAGTATTTTCAAATGCCATATATCAATAAAATCCTTACATCCCCAACTTTAAGTTTTTGTATGTCATATATCCATATTAACGAGTTAAATAGCTTAAAAGTGCAATAAACCATAAAAACAAATTGAAAATCGCTTAGTTTTTATCTTAGTTTTTACTATATACAGAAATAACACAAATGTAAACCTCAAACTTGTCAATGTAAAAAAACATGCACAAAACACTTTTGCAACTATATAAAACTGATTTGGACTAATTACATCAATTCGTTTGTGAGATACACTTAATTTTATAAACAGTGTAGACAGAATAATTTGATTGATCAACAAAAAATCTCTACAAATTACCACAAATGAGGGGTTCTGAGGGCTTCAGTGTTCAAAACGACATCAACGTAAGTAAAATAATAAGCACGATTCAGCAATACAGCAAAAATTGTAAGTTTAAAGGTATACAAGTTTGATGTTATAGGCATTAAAGTGAAACGATAAGAGTAAACAGCGCGTCATACTATCGGGATTATTCTGTGTTTATATTCATACTCAAAGCAAAGCATTGTTTATGAGCATATAATGTGTCTGATATTGTGCCTGTATGTGTAAATGTGGATGTGTGTGTGTTGTGTGCATGTGTGTGTGAAAGAAGTTATGATGTTCCGTTACGGATAAAGAGAAACTGCCACGAGCAGAGCGCACACACATACATAGAAAAGCGCGTGCATATTATGTATATCAAACAGCGCGCTGAGTGACATCACCACGTGAGACAAACCTGATAGGTTCACAGTGCACACGAGGTAATTACGTCACATACATAGCAACCAATAACAACCTTTATAAAACACATTTGCAAAGGCGTGCAATGTAATAAAGTGTTTTTTTGTTGTAAACATTTTAGGCTATTTGTATAAACTCATTAAAGAATGAAAACATTGCAACAGGAGACTGTTTTGGGCTTGATCTGAAAGTATAACGTCTCTGATTTCATATGCAAAAAAAAAATATTGCTCTACGTATATGCTTTCGGTTTTTATTGGCTTTTAAACAGAGGCACGCAAACCAGAGAGCGGGCGCTCCCGTCGGTCTTAGAGGGTTAAAAACGTTTTAAACTTATAAAACATATAAAAATCTAAGAGTTGTAACATATTTTATTGCACAAATAATGTTCTGTGGACATGTGTATACATGTTATTATAGAAACATGGTGACTGTCAATCAATTCGTCGAGCGGGGACAACCACACTCTAACTGTACTTTGATTCTTTTATATTTTTTCCTAATTTCTGTTTAACGTAGAAATTTCAAAACATTTCTAAGCATAATAGTTTGTTCTGTAGACAATCAAAAGAATGGTTTTGATTTTTTTGATTTTTTATAAAAATGTAAAAAAACTGCTTTTATTCTAGCTGAAGTAAACAAATAAGACTTTTTCCAGAAGACTAAAGAAAAATAGGAAATACTGTGAACATTTTCTTGCTCTGTTAAACATAATTTAGGAAATATTTGGAAAAAACACACAGGTAGGCCACTAATTTTGACTGTATAGAGAATGTAGTACTTACACAAAAAGTACTGGCAGTTAGTAACAGGGTTGTAGCAGACATTTTAAAAGTGTAGGGGACAGCTGTTTGAGATACAAAAGCTTATGTTCATATAATTATTAATCACCTGTTTCTAAATGGTCTGTCTATAAAAGTGATATGTAACAATGCTTAGTAATTTAGCAATGATTAGTAATGCAACAACAAAACAAAACACAACACAGCACAACATAATTATAAGGGATCAAAAATGTATCATGCGAAAAGCTTGTGGAAAACATCCACAGTTTTGCAGGCTGAAATCGGATCCTTGTATATGTTATCCATATCCTAGAATACAGTAATTTCATGCAGGAGAAAATGTCAACCCACACCTGATTGACCGACTCTTAAGAAGTGGTCAGTGAGATCCGCTGTGCCTCTTTGCTTTCTAACCGAGTGTCAAGCCCAGGCTGCTCTGTAATACATCAAACGAGGGCCATGGCGCCTGCCCTCCTCCCCTCTGTACGCTCACTGTTAATTAAAGTCTATGTGGAGCGGCAAGCAGCAGAGCGACGTGGACTCTTATTCAACTCAAGGGCAGCACTTACACCTGAACTGATTCGTTGTAAAAAGCTCTCGGTATGTCTGAACCCCAGTTCTCAAACACACAATGGCCATTCTGGCATCTCGGCCCATTGAGGTCTAACACCTGGTAAAAGCTGTCCATTAGCTTTCTGGCTCAATTTAGCAGCCAGTTTGCTTTGAGCCAATAAATGAGGCATAAATGATTAATTACTCTGGAGCCGCACAAAATCGCATCTTCACAAAGCTAATTGGCTGATGGCACCACAAAAATGCTATCTGGCAGTCCAGCAGTTCACAATAAACAGTCTACTTTGCCGTTTTAAGAGTACAATTAATTGAATATTTAAAATAAAATAAAAAAACACAATAAATGAAAACAAATAAATAAATCTAAATGCATTTTGGTTTAGTTCTGTGAACTACTGATGACATTTCTTGGTAATAATGCTTAAAAGGATTAAATAACCATAGGTTAAAATAACAAAGCAAGATATTTCAGATGCTTTTAGTAACCCACAACAACCAAAAACAATTTTACCTTTTAAAAAGGCCTCTAAAGGATTTTTCTTATTTGCTTTATAGAATAAGAAAAATATTATCTACTTTAATTATGTAATATTTTACCCAAACATATACCTAAACCCAGAGAAACTGAAATTTCTCCTATATAGGAAATTAACATTAATTAAAATAGTACTACAAGTATTATATAAAATTCTAAACTACATTAAAAACAATAAGCATACATTGAATGGTTAATAGTCATCAACAAAACATGATTTCATGCTTTTTACATTTTAAAATTTGCTTTTAATATTCTTCTTAAATGGCACTTAAAAATGAGTAAATTATATATTAATATTGCAATTTTAAAGCTCTCTAAAACAAATTAGGTACAACGTATTATTTAAAAGTGCTAATATATTATATAAATATTATGTTTATACACTCACCGGCCACTTTATTAGGTACATCTGTCTAACTGCTCATTAATGCAAATTCTAATCAGCAACTCAATGCATTTAGACATGTAGACATGGTCAAGACGATCTGCTGCAATTCAAACCGAGCATCAGAATGTGGAAGAAAGGTGATTTAAGTGACTTTGAACGTTGCATGGTTGTTGGTGCCAGACGGGCTGGTCTAAGTATTTCAGAAACTGCTGATCGACTGGGATTTTCACACACAACTATCTCTAGAGTCTACAGAGAATGGTCTTAAAAAGAGAAAATATCCAGTGAGCCGCAGTTCTGTGGATGCAAATACCTTGTTGTTGCCAGAGGTCAGAGGAGAATGGCCAGACTGGTTCAAGCTGATAGAAAGGCAACAGTAACTCAAGAATAACCATTCGTTACAACTGAGGTATGCAGCAGAGCATCTTTAAATGCACAACTCGTAGAATCTTGAGGCGGATGGGCTACAGCAGCAGAAGACCACACTGGGTGCCACTCCTATCAGCAGAGAACAGGAAACGGAGGCTACAATTCACACAGGCTCACCAAAATTGGGCAATAGAAGACTGGAAAAACGTTGCCTGGTCTGATGAATCTCGACTTTTGCTGCAACATTCGGATGGTAGGGTCAGATTTTTTACATTAACATCATGAAAGCATGGATTTATCCTGCCTTGTATCAACAGTTCAGGCTGGTGGTTGTGGTATAATGGTGTCTGGGACATTTTCTTGACACACTTTGGGCCCATTAGTACCAATTGAGCATTGTGTCAACGCAACGCAAGTATTGTTGCTGACCATGTCCATCCCTTTATGACCACAGTGTACCCATCTACTGATGGCTACTTCCAGCAGGATAATGCACCATGTTATAAAGCACAAATCATCTCAGACTGGTTTTTTGAACATGACAATGAGTTCACTGTACTCAAATGGCCTCCACAGTTACCGGAGGAAACCTCAATCCAATAGAGCACCTTTGGGATGTGGTGGAATGGGAGATTAACATAATGAATGTGCAGCCGAAAAATATGCAGCAACTACATGATGCCATCATGCCAATATGTACCAAAATCTCTGAGGAATATTTCCAGTACCTTGTTGAATCTATGCCACAAATCATTGAGGCAGTTCTGAAGGCAAAAGAGGGTCCAACCCAGTACTAGTAAGGTGTACCTAAAAATGTGGCCGGTAGGGTACATATTATATGTATATACGTAAACCTTTAAAGCACTAAATCATAACACATACATTTTAATAGACTTTTAATTTCTAGGATTGTAAAGGATTTCTAGGACTTTAAAGTGACTAAGTTTCCCTAAAAATGAAAAATACCTTAGTTTCTTTATTCTGTTGAACACAAAATAATATTTTGATGAATGCTAGTCGCTGGCACCTACAGTATCAACTTCCAAAGTCAGGAAAAAAGTCAATGGGTGCCAGCTACCAGCATATTTAAAAATTTCACCTGTTTTGTGTTCAAAAGAAGTAAGAAACTCAAATGGGTTTTGATTGAGGGAAGGCGAAATACTGTAAATGATGAGAGAATTTTCTGAACTATCCCTTTAAACGCATCATGCCCATATAATTTATATTTTACAAGCTCAATCATTTCAGCTTATAGACAGCTTATTTATCTTAAGAAACAAGTAAACATTTCCATTCCCATTTTTTTTAATGAATGGCACCAATTAATTTGTCTCATCAACATTTGTCATGCCCTCAGAGACTGCTTTCTCATCTGTACACTTTTAAACTCAGTTACGAAACAGCCTGAATCACGTCTTACTCCATTAAACAGTCTCTTGAGAAATTGAAAGATGCACAATTAAATGTCTAGAAAAATGATTATGCTGCATTAAAAATGACATATCATTTTATAAACAGACTATGTGGTTGTGAAGGTTACTTGAATGCCAATTCCTATGAAGGTGCATTGGTTTTTAATGTAATCCAGAAAAAAATTGTATGAAGATAAGATGTACTAAAGATGGTTTGCATGTCAACACTGACATATGATAATGCAAGTCTGCTCAAAGTCAACACAATTACTTCAAGCATTACTGCATGCAGCTGATAAAAGCATTGATATTGGTTTAACACAATAGGTTACAGTCATTCTCAGTCCGTTCCTCAGTTTGGAGGCACTCAGCTGGAAAGAGATTCATTTGCACATCAAAAGATATTGTGTACGATTGTGTATATTCAATTTAAAAAATAATTTAAACAGCAATGAATATTCATGTACCTCAGCCTTACTATGCAAGGTATGTTTCCTAGGGCCCTATCTTACACCTGGTGCAATAAGGTGCAAGACATGTCTGGTGTCCTTTGTTGCTATTTTCAGACCAGTGCAACAGTAAATTTCACGTTATGCACCACATTATTTAGATAGCAAATTTTATTTGTGCCACTTTGTGGACTCATGGGCGTGGTGGTCTAAAATAGAGGTGAGTTAAGGCACATTTTTGGTGCGTGGCTATTTTGAGGAGCTGAAATAGAGCGTGCCATTGATAAGTGTGTCACGATATCTATTTTTTGTTGTACGATATATTGCACCAAAATATATCACGATTAACGTTATTATTGTCATTTTAAGACCATTTTAGGCCACTCATTATATAATACCAGAATGACAATATAATAGCATCATAACGCAAGTACACACTTCAAAAGAACACATAATATTTTGTTCTTAAGAATATTTAAATTTAATTTAGTCATTTTAATGAATGTGAAAACACATATCCTAAACACATAATAATAAATGTTAACAAAAAAAAGCAAGGTAAAAAGTAAAAGAGGCTGCGATATATGCTACCAGATCTATTTTCACTTGTCAGGCACCCACATCAAAATATACCTTTAGTCATTTATGGTAAATACTATAGTGTTTTTTTTTAACCATACTGACACTGACACTTCCAATAGAGATAGAGAGCTTGTGCAATCAGCTAAAATGTGGCAAGAATTGTTTTTTACGTATGGGCGATATATTTTGCATCACCAAAAATTTAGGTCATGTCCATGTATTGTGCGATAAGTCGATATATTGATTATTGCGACAGGCCTAGCCATTGACCATCTAAAAGCAAGTATAAAGTCCAGTGCAGAGCATTAGCTATGCGCATTAGCTATGCGCCTATGTGGGTTCAAACGCTTACAAATTGCTTAATACGCACAGGATGTACAGCAAAGGATTACAATTTTAGAAAAATTCATTTTCTACATAAATATAAAAACCACTATCTACATGCCTCATCTCGGGGAGCTTTTTTACTTTAGTCATGACAATTTGCATTTGTATACTGTTATTATTATTAGCAGTATTATCTATTATATGCATATTCAAATTTGTTAAAAAAATAAAAATAAATAAAATGATTTTTCCACCTGTCAGGTGTATAGGGCATAAGAATAGGACGTGTGTTTGGATATAACTCGTTATTTTTGTCTATTAATTAATTTGCTGGAAAATTAGAACTAAATTTAGAAATAATTTTGAAACAAATCTTTGCATTTAACAAACGCAATAAAATATGTAAGATAATGGATGTCTTCGGAGGAGTGCGTACAACACAGTTTCCTTATACATGAAACTTAAGGAGGAAAGTAAAGAGTAAAGTAAAGAGAAAAAGTAAAGAGGCCGAATGGAGGAGACTCATTCTTTATCCATGTGCTGCAGACATGTGTTTAACAGTTTTTTTCTGCTAGTAAGGCATTTAGTTTTTCCACTTACATGGGAGAATGGGAGATGAGACTCTGATTGGTTTAATGCACATTATGCTCAAAACACATAATTCATTAAGAGAATAAGCACAACTCTGTTAGACCATGCACCAAGGCGCAGTGCATATTTTTCCGTCCTTAAAATAGCAAAAGTGAATTCAGACACGCCCTTAATGCTTTTGGGCCATGCGCTTTAGACTTTGCGCATAGATCATTAAAATAGAGCCCTTAGAGTTCCCAAAAGATAATTTGGGTGTCCAAACTAATTTATAGAACTAATTTAACGAGTTTAGCAAGGGTGGTACAGAGGTCACTATTAAGGATACTAAAAAAAATACATTTTTAAAAACTATGAAAAGCAACAGTTGGAATAAACTGTATTCAACAATTGAAGATGCAAAAAAAGCCAGAAATAAATTCATAAGGTTTTCAAATGTGATTTAAATAGTATTTTGTATTTCCAGTTGATACCATATTATTTTTGATTTGTGTGTTAGATATACTGAAAACTGGCAACCTGGAAGTTTTTTGTTTTCTTTTAAATGGGAAAAATCTCTGCAAAAATACATTAGGATAGAGCTAAATAAAACTTTTAAAAGAAAAATATATATTCTTCTGATAAACTAACTGTTAAAATGACAACATAAATGTGAATGTGTACCCATTCAAAGTATCCTACAAAGTTCACTCAGCTGTTAAGAAAAAAAAAAAAACTAACTGCCCCTGCACAACAGTAAACCTCTAGAAATATGTGTGATGCATCTTAAAACCGTAGTGAACAGAATCGTGTTTAAAATATTATTCATTATCCTTTGATCACTGACAAAAGAAAAGGCAATTTAATGAGTTGTATTGATCTATTCTGATGATCCTCACCCTTCATCATTAGGCAGAAATGAACAACTTCTGCCTTTAATCTCCTAAAACTCTTCATTTGATTGCATTCTTGTCCAGCCATATATTTATACCTGTACATAAATGTGTAGATATACATATTTTCTTTATTCTGCTGAACACAAAAGGAAGATTTTTTGAAGAAAGTTGAAAACCTGTAACCACTGACTTCCATAGTAGGAAAAACAGATGCTTTGGGATGTTACAGGTTTCCAGCTTTGTTCAAAATGTCTTCTTTTGTGTTTAACAGAAAAGTGGGTAGAGGAAGTAATGACAGAATTGTTATATTTGGGTGAATTATCTCTTTAATCTTCAGAAAATGCGGCACCGTGGCTCAGTGGATAGCACTGTCGCCTCAAAGCAAGAAGGTTGCTGGTTCAAGCCCCGGCTGGGCCAGTTGCCATTTCTTTGTGGAGTTTGCATGTTCTCCTCTTGTTTGCATGGGTTTCCTCCGGGTGCTCCGGCTTCCCCCACAGTCCAAAGACATAGGTAAACTGACTAAACTAAAAGGGGCCGTAGCGTATGAGTGTGTGTTTCCCAGTAATGGGTTGTGGCTGGAAGGGCATCCGCTGTGTAAAACATATGCCAGAATAGTTAGTGCTTTATTCCGCTGTGGCGACCGCTGATGAATAAGGGACTAAGCCGAAGGAAAATTAATGAATGAATCTGCAGAAAAGTAACTTGGTACGGACTCACATGTACGTTTTTATTTTAAAATTGATCAATTTTGCGTGTTTACATTTAAGCCTGTCGTCCACACTAACCAGCATGTTTTACAAATGAAATCAGAGTGTTCTGAAAATGCTGATGTTTTAGTTTGGTAAAACTGGTGTTCCGTTTCAGTGTAGATTTTCTGAAACACATTTTTTTTTTTTTGTAAATGGACCACAATCGCTCCCTGACTAGTTTTCTGGACTAATGTGCATTGTTCCCAGATTCGTCAAGTCCATCTCATCATGACTATTACATAACAGTTATATTTCAAGTAGGGATGCCAGCAAAATATGTGCATGCCCAGTAATGAATAGTGAGGTATCATTTATATTAGGCTTTATAAAGAGTACGCAAGTCCAGGGCCATGGTGCTCCACCTGAAAGAGGTGGTGTGACATCTCCAGATTGGAGGAAAGCCCTTTATCCAGGTAAAGAAGTTCAAGTATCTTGGGATTTTGTTCACGAGTGAGGAAAGGATGGAAAGTGAGACTGACAAGTGGATGGGTGCAGCGGCAGCAGTAATGCTGTCGATGTACCGGTCCGTTGTGGTAAAGAAGGAGCTGAGCCGAAAGGCAAAGCTCTCCATTTACCGGTCAATCTACGTTCCTACTCTCACCTATGGCTCATGGCCAAAGGGACGAGATCTAGCGGCAAAATCTAGGTATCTAGGATACAAGTGGCCAAGGTGTGTTTCCTTTGCAGGGTGGCAGGACGCACCCTTATAGATTGGGAGGGAGGAGTAAAGGAGCTCGGACTAGAGCCGTCACATCGATAAAAGTCAGCTGAGGTGACTCAGGCATCTGTTTTGGATGTCTCCTGGACATACCTGTCAACATTGGGATGTGAAAATAAGGGATCATCAAAAAAATATCACCTTATTAAATATGTCCTTCTGGAGCTGTTTCACAGTAAATAAACAGTTAAACGGTCAGTAATAATTTTTTATATTATTATTTACAAAAGAAAATTCAATAGTATACGCTGGCAAACAGTTTAGCTTATTAAAATTAGCTGTTGTAAAGAAATAGGATCAAGTTATCAAATCTTATTAATCTTTTCCTCACTGTATAACTTACACATTATGAATAATACATATCGTTAAATATGTATACATACCTAAAGTTTTATGCTCATTTAGGACAAAATTAATTGTGTTTGAAAAGAACAACTATCAAGATTGACATCTTTAGATGTTATTATTATTAATTATGTGTATATTTCTGTTCAAAAACAAACACAAAATCCACTATCCACTTTTGCTCTGCTTCTAATCGAGTGTACAGAATCCGTTTGGGAAACAGCGTCTGTTTATCACTACGGACGCGTCAGCTGAAAGTCACGCACCGCTTTATGGCTGTTTTGAGGATTGTATAGGAGGAGTGACGGCACCTGTACTAAAAAGGAAAGGGAATCACGCCGTTTTTATATTTATTTCAGAGTGTTTAATGCCTAAATAAAACGATAGCACAGATATTCCAACAGATTTAAGAGCAAGGGTGGCCCCTTGTGGTTCGGCAGTATGGGTTGAGTATAGGGAGGATCGGCTCTTTAATGTTTATTGACACCCGTCGGAGAACAACTGAAAATACGGGAGAAATACGGGAAAATACATTTACGGGATGATAGAGGGATAGAACTGTAAAATACGGGAGAATCCCGGGAAATACGGGAGGGTTGACAGGTATGCTCCTGGACGCCTACTTAGGGAGGCGTTACAGGCATGTCCAACCGGGAACAGGCCTCGAGAAAGACCCAGGACACGCTGGAGGGACTATGTCTCTCGACTGGCCTGGGATTGCCTCGAGATCACCCCTGGAGGAGCTAGAGGAAGTGTCTGGGGAGAAGAAAGTCTGGAGTTCTCTCCTAAAACTGCTGCCCCCTTGACCCGGCCCCGGATAAGTGGATGAAAATGAGATGAGCGATGACTACGCAGACCATTTTTCTGAATTGCAATAAAAAAACGCATGTATGGACGAGGTGCATTTTCAGTCTAAAATGCTATTGTAAAATAAAAAACTTCTACTGTAAACACAGCCTCAGTATTTGTTCAGCAAGCTTCATGCAACAGGCCACAGGGGTGTTTAAAAAGGTTGTTATTTTTGTGATCCCACTGTGCGACACTAGGACATACATAAAGAGGTGTAAAGTAGTAAGAAATACTGTAACATGGCACAGATGGCTCAACTCACCAGTGGCGTTGTTTCTGTTGTGGGACTCTTGTCTTTGTGTTGCGTTGCATTGCTCTTGAGCCTTCATATGCGCAGCCACCAGAGCACACGCCGGATGAATCGTTTCCACCTGTGAATGATGATAAGAAAAAAAAAAAGTGTGAAATTACAAAATGCAGCACTTATCAAGAAGCCGCATAAACATGCTGAGCCCATTAGAGAAGCACGGTGAAAGAGCAATTTCACAATTTCAGACACCTGCCGTTAAGTCAAACAGACAATGAAATCAGGGAGAAAATAAAAACACTTTCAGACATTTCAAGTACTATTTGCCAACAGCTTGAACATTCATTTAACTCCATTTGTGCTACATGGAAGATAGATAACATGGATTTTAAAACAGTTATTTCGCTGTTAACAGTTCCGAAATGAATCCTACATCCACAAAAGGGATCTAAATCTTTATCAGACTGAGACTTGCAAGCATCTCGTCAATAAGCCCCAGCCACACTCCAAAATTAGTCTGCAAAATCTCATTATCTCTGAAGCAGCCATTGAACCCATTTGAGCCTCTTGCCATCATTTTCTACAATTAAATGCATTACGGAGATAACAGAGAGAAAAATAAAGAGACAATGAACATATAGCCAAATGTGTGGGACGCTGCCTCATCCACAACATAAAAGAAAAAAGTTGCTTTGGTTTCACCTCTTTCGCTGCACAAAAAAGGACCTGTAATGGCCGCCCACTTATTCCAGAGAGGAATGAGAGAAAGTCAGAGGTGGGTGAATGCTAATGATCCGATTAAGCCCGAGGTTATGGTGGAACGAGCAGTGGAAACAAATTCAGAAGTTCCTGAGCCTATGTATCTCCAAAGGAAAACAGAGCTGGTGAATCATAACAATACCAGAAAAAGGGAGTTGTATTTATTCTAGAGGGAAGCTTCAGGCATCTGTGTGTCATATCAGTGATGTGTAAATCAAATCCGTAGTGTGACGTCAGCATGGAAACAAAGCTAAACATTCCAAGCAACGTTGAATATTAGTCAGTGGGTGCTTGACGTGTGTTTATGTCCCTTTCACTTCAAGCAAACAGGAATGCATGTTATCAGGCCACGAGTTGCTGCAGCGAGTGAGTGAATTTGTTTGTGGCTGTTTGTGTTTAGAAAAGTCTGCGTGTTTGCTTGTCTGTTTGCCTGCGAGTGCTTGTTAGTGCTTGTGTTTTCTCAAAATTCTAAACCAGAACAGATGGTTGCGCTGTTGGTTTCGGTGACCTCTGTCGCCTGCTGGCAGGTGAGATAAGAGAGGAGGGGAAGCGGATGAGTTAGAGAAGTTTTCTCAGGGTGACATACAGTACAGTGCATTTGTACAATAAAAGAAAAGACTCTCTCAAAAGCATGCCTTGCAGTTCTTTTAAAAGAGCCTGATTCTTAAGGATGGAAAACTGCTTTCAAATACGTATACAGCTTTAACTGCACATCTTTTGAAAAAGCTAAATAACTGCATTTTATAATACAGCTTTTTGAGTTAAAGTGTGTCGTTTTGTTTCTATAGATATTAGCTTTCATTCAATACTGTAGCTGTTTTCAAAGAAATTGTCTGCAAAGTTTAAAAGGTCATAGAGATGTTGGCTGCAAATAAAAAAATCTATGAAAAAAAAAAA
>CAIGQQ010034734.1:3112599-3123838 GCA_903798035.1 Danio albolineatus | reverse complement strand
ATATAAATATATATTATGCTACATGTTGTTATATTCATATAATTCATAGTATCATATGAATCATATTAATTAAATTCTCTTGTTGAGTGCTGACAAATGGGCAAAACCTAGTAGGATTTTCAAGGACATTGGCAAAGAATAAAAAATAAACAAATAAACTCAGTCAATTAATATTTTAAGACTGCAATGTGATCCCTAAATAGGGTATTTTACTGTGCCATCAAACTATTCTTGTTTGAAAATAATTTATTATTATTATTATTATTATTATTATTATTATTATTGTATAATCATTAAACTGGATTAAAATACTTTTAGCGTGGGCCATTTCTAAATAAGTACAGTATAAGTAATTTTAGTCTTTAATATTTGTTTAAAAAATATATATAAATTAGTTTAAAATTTAACGCGAAAAGTGACGTACGGAAAGTATTTAAACATTACTTTGTTTTGCTGCTTGAAACACTCCTTTCGTATTTAGGTAATATACAGTATAACGCACAATAACAATATTTTGCAATATTTCACATACAGTATATGTACAAAACAGTATCACACAGACAACTTACTGCTTTCCAGGTGCTCTTGTGAATCCCCAAGCTTAATAAAACGGTGACCAGTCTCACAGTTGACCAAGTTCTGAAGAAAAACATAATTTAGGCTCCGGTGTAATAGGACGGAATGAAGTTTGTGAGTGTCTAACCAAATAACGCGGGAGTCTGTTAGATATCTG
Organism: Danio albolineatus; assembly: GCA_903798035.1. Taxonomy (NCBI): domain Eukaryota; kingdom Metazoa; phylum Chordata; class Actinopteri; order Cypriniformes; family Danionidae; genus Danio; species Danio albolineatus. Next base: position 3,123,105 of record CAIGQQ010034734.1, on the reverse strand, counting down.
GATGCTTTCCAGAAGTCTCGACGTCTCCAACCATACTGCGCGCGGCCGTTCAGCGCAAATGCTCAGTGCTACATAATGTCTTATGAATGTCGTAAAATCTGTAACTGAATCAAGTGTCTCTTGCTCATAACAGACCGTAAACTACCCGTCGCTGTGAGTTCCGAGCCGCACTGGGAGGAAGCGTGGCGCGCGTGGAGAAATGAAGGCAAAGCGCGCCTCCCCTTCACGCAGAAGCTCATTAAATTGCCAGTGACTTCACTTATTAAATAGATTCAGATTTCCAGTCATTGAGCTACATAATCTTTTCAACTATCTGATAAAAAACAAAAGCTTTTTCCTGAAAGCCAGTAATTGTATCGGGGGGAAAGGACATCACGTGTAAACTAACGAGTTACCTTACAGGTCAGTTTTAACTAGTGCTACAAGTAAATTTAAGAATTTCTGAAATTAATCTTTAAAATTAAAGTTCTTTCATTTTATTGGAGGTAATTTTGGTTGTGTTAATTCAAACAGCATTAATTCAAACAGCATTGGCAAAAGGAGTTTTTTATTTATTCATATTTGAAATGTCACCCTCACTTCCTTTTAAATCATGTAGGGCTGAGCGATATGGCAAAAATGCAATCTCGAAAGTTATTTTCCATATTGAACGATAAGGATGTATATTTCAATATAATCAATGCTTCCATATTTAAAAGAGTACCCCAACAATGACTGAAGCCACAGGAATTAGAGGGTCCATTAAACGGCATTACATTTTCAGCTGATAAATTTCCGGTGGACGAAAATTCGGTAGCCTACATATCTAATCAACACGGATCCCCATTGTTGTACATTTTTGCTTTGTGGATGACTCTAGATTAATATCAAAAAGTCCAGAATTTTAAGTCTTTAAAATACTTTATTGTCAAATCAACTGTAAAATCTAAATTAAAATCTTTTAGTTTGTTGGTATATTGCAGGGGTCACCAATCTCGGTCCTGGAGGTCCGGTGTCCTGCAGGGTTTAGCTCCAACTTGTCTCAAAACACCTGCCTGGATGTTTCAAGTATAAGTGAGAACTTGATTAGCTTGTTCAGGTGTGTTTGATTAGGGTTGGAGCTAAAATCTACAGGACACCGGACCTCCAGGAACAAGTTTGGTGATCCCTGGTATATTGGCTCCATTTCCAGGTTTCTTGTATTTGTTTTGATTCGATTTTTGACAAATATAGGCTGTTAAATGGGTGGCATGGTGGTGCAGTGGTTAGCACTGTTGCCTCACAGGAAAAAGATCAGTTGGCATTTCTGTGTAGAGTTTGGATGTTCATGTGTGTTTCCTCCGGGTGCTCCATTTTCCCCTACAAGTCCAAAAACATGTGCTATAGGTGAATTGAAAAGCTAAATTGACCGTAGTGTATGTGTGCATGTCCTGGTCCTCCAAGTTGAGGATTATGTGTTGGGCTATTGACCCAGATGTTATGAAGATGTTAGAAGATGCTATGAAACACCAGTATGGTGCAGCTAAATATCAACTCCAATACAGGTATATATATGCCCTGAGAGTAAGTAGGCTGTGTATTTGTTCAGTGTATTTTGTTTAGTGTATCAGTTATTCAGTGTATTTGGCGGTTAGCAATGTCACCTCACTGCAAGAAGGTCGATGGTTCGAGTCATTTCTGGCATTTCTGTGTGGAGTTTTCATGTTCTCTCAGTGTTCGTGTGTGTTTCCTCTGGGTGTTCCGGTTTCCCCCACCGTTAAAACACATGTGCTACAGTATAGGTGAATTGAATAAACTAATCTAATAAACTAAATTGGCCATAGTGTATGTGTGTGAATGAGTGTGTATCCTAGTACTGGGTTGCAGCTGGAAGGGCATCTGCTGTGAAAAACATATGCTGGATAATTTGGCGGTTCATTCCGCTGTGGCAACCCCTGATGAATAAAGGAACTAAGGCAAAGGAAAATGAATGAATGAATTCACCGTGTTGTTGTGGAACTGTGGCGACACGGTGGCACTGTAGGTGGTGCTGTCGCCTCACAGCAAGAAGGTTGCTGGTTCGAGCCTCGGCTGGGTCAGTTGGCATTTCTGTGTGGAGTTTCCATGTTCTCCCCATGTTCGCATGGGTTTCCTCCGGAAAGTCCATAGATATGCTGTACAGGTGAATTGGGTAAACCACACAACCACAGGGAGAACATGCCAACTGACCCAGCCGGGGTTCGAACCAGCGACCTTCTTGCTGTGAGGTGAACGTGCCACTCACTATGCCATCGTGGTGCCCCATGTCTTGAAATATAACATCTTAACAATGTCTTTAGGTGTGGTAACCATAGTATAGCCACATTATTTTTCAATGGGCCGTTGTCAGTTATTGCTTACTCATCCCAAAGACTAAAGAATACAAGGCTGTTGAATGCTTGATTCTGTTTGGCTGATGAACAATTATTTTAAAGTAGTTCCAGGCTGCATTACAGTTCCACAACATTTATTCATTCATTCATTTTCTTGTCGGCTTAGTCCCTTTATTAATCCGGGGTCGACACAGCGGAATGAACCGCCAACTTATCCAGCATTTGTTTTACGCAGTGGATGCCCTTCCAGCCACAACCCATCCCTGGGAAACATCCATACATTCTCATACATACACTAAGAAAACTTTAGGTTTCCTCCGGGTGCTCCGTTTTCCCCCACAAGTCCAAAGACATGTGGTATACTGTAGGTGAATTGGGTAGGCTAAATTGTCCATAGAGTAAATGAGTGTGTATGGATCGTAACACATCATAAAACATATGCTGAATAAGTTGGCGGTTCATTCCGCTGTGGGAACCCAGATTAATAAGGGGACTAAACCAACAAGAAAATGAATGAAAATTTCAAGACATTTTTCAGGTTTTCAGGTTCAGTTTCTTATGCACCTCACAAAAACCTCTTTTTATTTTGATTTGACTGAAATCATATAACATGATATGAAACTACACTGAAACTTCTCTCGTTCCGAAACAAAAAACAACAAGATTTAGTAAACATCTAAAATAATGCAGTGTGCTTTATGTGTATATCCTACTTCTCATGGTATTGATTGGGAACTCTTGAAGAACTTATAAAATGTGTAAAGGAAGAAAACAGCACACGCAATTCTTTCATCACACGCACAAATGAAGATCTGCTACAAGAAGATGTTGTACTTGTGATGCAGAGTGATCGGGTTTGAGTCTGGTGAAACGTGGACTGTCAAAAGATGAAAAAGCAATGTAAAATCAAGGTAAAACTATGTGGTTACAATGCACTTTTTTCTTCAACGCTGTTGGTTAGGTTTAGGAAAGGGTTTAGGTCAGTGTTTCTGTAGGTGAACCTTAAGACAAGCCCTGCCTTCTCATGTACAAAAAAAAAAAAAGCATCTTAAGTAACATATTTCAAATTCACCAAAACATAGAAATCACTTTCTAGTGGATTTGTCATCTGAAACATGCAACAAAATGTAACCGGAGCAATGTATTTTATGTCAAAAAAATGTTTAAAAATGTAGCCTAAGGCAGATATTTTTAGTGCAGCGTTCACATTTAGGCAAAAATAAATGTGTCACTTGTGAATATACCCTTGTTTTTCATTCAAGTGAAAATTAAGAGTGCGTTCACCCTTGTTGAGTAATTATCTTGGTTAAAGCAAATACATTTTTTTTGGTTTACTTTGCAGTGCCTAAATGTATTGTATTGCTGCCATGTGATTGGCTGATAAGGAATTTGCTTTAAGGAGCAGTAGGACAGGCATACCAAATAAAGTGGCTGGTGAGTGTATTTTTCCAACAAACATATAAATCAGTGCTGTGTGCTCTTAATCCAACAACTTACAACTTTTTGGTAACAATAAGTCTAACTGTAAATTAATTACCTTTTCCATATTTTTGTCATGATGCCAGATGGTCAGTAGTATCTTTTATTGTAATTTTTAGCTTTCTACTTTTTAAAGATAATCGTGATATTTATAAAGCTATTTTAGATTATTATGGGATCTACTTCAAGCAGTGTATTTTCACAAGTGGCTTCTCTAAGAAACGCACAATGAAGAAACAAAACAAACGTCAGATAACCAGCCAAAAACAAAGCCAGCGAGGGAAGTATACCAGAAGGATAATTAAGAGTAAAAGAACACAGGGTTAATTAAATGAGTAGTCGTGGTAACAAATTAGTGGAGGGAAGCAGAACAAAAGAAACTAGGTCAAATTGAATGAGATGGGATAGAAATAACAAAAGTTCATAATTGTGACCTGTCATAAAGTCAATATTAAGAAATTTATTTGACTTTAGCTTCTGGCTTTATAATTTTAATATGAATAGTTTAACACTCCATACTTTGTTTTAGTTAAAACTAAGTATTATCTGATATTTACTTATTTATTTATTTTTTTTAGTTAGTTAGTTAGTTAGTTAGTTAGTTAGTTAGTTAGTTAGTTAGTTAGTTAGTTAGTTAGTTAGTTGGTTAGTTAGTTAGTTGGTTAGTTAGTTAAAATGTGTATCATGATAACTGATTTATACTGGAAAACAATAACATATATTCATTCATTCATTCATTCATTTTCTTTTCGGCTCAGTCCCTTTATTAATCCAGGGTTGCCACAGCGGGATGAACCGCCAACTTATCCAGCATTTGTTTCACGCAGCGGATGCCCTTCCAGCTGCAACCCATCTCTGGGAAACTCACAATAACATATATAAACAGATAAATACAAATCAGTATTTGAATTGAGCCATTTAAAAAAATACAAATCAATACACTGGATCACTGATTTCAATTAAAACCTTAGGTTAAGGTGAAACTGTAAATAGTTAAGCAGTAGTTACATGTAAGTAAACTCTCAGAAATAAAGGTACACGAGCCGTCACTGGAGTGGTACTGTACCTTTTCAAAAAATACACATTTGTACTTAAAGGGTCCATATTGGTGCCTCAAAAGTATATATTAGTACCTTTAAATTTTAAGAGGAACACTTTTGTATTTTTAAGGGACTAATATGTACCCTTGAGGTATTAATATTGACGTTTTAGGTACAAATTTGTACCTTTTGAAAAGGTACCACCCCAGTGACAGCTCTCATACGTTTTCTGAGAGTGTCTTTTAAATATCTGCATTATATAATTAAAAAAATAGTCACACGTTACAATAAGGTTCATTAGTCAATGCATTTACTAACATGAACTACGTATGACCAATACTTGTACAGCATTTTTTAATCATAATTCAACATTTACTAATGCATTATTCAAGTTTGTGGTTGGTAACATTAGTTAATGCACCATGAGTTAACATGAACTATGAACAAGTGTTTTTTTCATTAATTGACATTAACTAACATGAACAAATACGGTAGTAAATGTATTGTTTATTGTTTATTCATGTTAGTAAATGCATTAACTAACATTAACTAATACAACCTTATTGTAGTGCTGCCTAAAAAATAAATACATTTGGAAAGTCGGACACTTCATGCACTCAATTAAATAAAGTCATGGCTAATTATATAGAGGGGGAACCGAGGCTTTCAGACTCCAATGATAAAGTTTGTGAACTAGATGGTTAACTACATAATGAATCGTTTATTTTCTTAATGCAACACTATACATTTAGCTGATAATAAGATGGCCAATATATGATACATCACAACCGTACACAGCAAAATCCTCTGAGTAAAATTTACTCAGTTTAGATAGTATTTGGTCCCTCTCTAAATGGAGTTATAGTTACTCAAGTTAATGAGACAATGAAATTAGTGATGATTGAGCACTGATGATGAACACCTGTTGTTAATAAGGAGAAACAAAGAAAAGAAACACGAAACTACAACTGACTTCAGTCACAGCCTTAGATGAAATCAGCTAAAATATAATACATTGAATCTCTCAAAATCTCAGCAGAGGATCATTAAACAACTCCACAAACAGCAGTTTTTTTTATTAGCAACCTGTTTGCCCTTGATTAAATACTCTCTGAACTGAGTACATTTTACTCAGAGGATTTTCCGGTGTAAATGTTTGTAAAGCAGGGTACATTCATCGCTCAGTGGAAGAAGAAACGTTATGCTGTGAGACCTGTATGAATCCTAAAAAGAAATCTATTCTGTTCATGGATCCGTTATTGCAGTACAGACACCAGGCATCAGATGTACCCCAGAAGCAAAGCTTATATAAAAAACACTGTCTCTTTGTATATCCGCTGAATTTGAGAAAACTGCCCACTGACATTCCCAGGTCAAAAGATCGAAGGCTTTTTGTGCATTCAAGCTTTTGCACTGCAGGGTCTGGATCAAACTCAAATTCATGACTGAGCCAATGAGAGCACACTTCCATAACAAAAGCTGTGGTGATGTGTAACGTGAGGTGAAACAAGAAAGATGAAAGAGTCCTTCACCTCATCTCAGTAATTGGTCAGTTAATCATATAATATCGCATTGTCATAAATCATGCATGCCTCTCACAGATTTATTCCTAATGATGGTCCCTATTGTTTTTTTTCTTATTTCATCAGCTCCCAAATGATACTTCTTTTCAGTTAGGTCTTTTCAATGTCCTCAATTTAGCCTTCAATTGAATCATCTGAACTATTGTCTGTTTAATTAGCCGTCGTGCATATTTAGAAGTAAACTTACGGTCACAATTGAACATCTGTGTTGCTTGGGTTGTCCCTAAGGAGAATAACATTTTGCATATGCATTTGATGTTTCTTTTTCTCCCAGTTAGAGAAAATGTTTTCTTAGCTAAACGACAGACCCCTTATTGCTTTGCAGCTGCCTTGTCATGCTGAGGGAAAGAATGGGAGATCGAATTGGTTTTAAGGACAGATTGTCATAAACATTCATTTCCATGACAGCTGTCCTGAAAAGAAACCTGATTTAAACATACTGACCAATAAGACTGTGTGGTAAACAGTTCTGTTCTGTGCCTTGTGATACATTTTACAGTTCTGCGACTGATGGACAGATCCAATTTTATGATTTTTTTATTAAAAAAATGAAAGCATTATTATACTTGTCTGTTTTCTCGTACTGCACGCTAAATTGCAACAAGAGAAACATTTTTTCTCGTTCATCAAAAGCTCAAAAAAAAGTATTTTGACTGATTTTTAAAAATGCAGAGGATTAAAAAAACTTGCTTTCATTTTTTGGAAATCATGGGTTTGTTCTAATACATTATATACTACTACAGGCAAAGAAAAGAGACTTTGGAAGCAACAGCCTTTTAATTTATACATTTTGACATATACATTAAAAATAAAGAAAGCCTTTTTGTTCAGAAATTATTTTAACTATTCTTTAGAAAGTAGCAGAATGACGGCAATTGTCTTTTCCCTTTAAAATGTGCTTCAATAATCTCTTAACAAAAAGAATGTGCTATTTGAGCCATTCTCCTTAATATTTCCATTAATGTGTTTCTTCATTCTTTTTTGGAACTAATTGTGACACGTTTAAGCAATTTAGGAATGAAAGTTGTTCATATAACTTTTTTCATAATGGCTGCTGTTTTCTCAACATTCTTCAGAAATTCTTTTTTTGGGTTCACCATTCTTCACCATTCAGTTCTGATTGCAAAAGGGGTCCAACTGTCACATCCCTGGCTCGTTCCTGTTCACCCAATCATCGCTCTCCCTCACAAACCTCCTCCATCCAATCCTGTGAACCCTCACCGGCATACCTCCACTGTTCCCACTCATCAAATGACACTACAAAAGCCTACCTCCTCCTCTTAGTTGTCGGCTGGTATTGAAGTCGGATGGTTGTCCTCATCTTCGCGCCTTCGTCTTCTCCTCTTCTTCCATGGATGAGTCTTTGAGTCCTTCAAACTGATCAAGGGAAGTGCATATTCTTATCTGGTGTTTACTAGAAGATCTGCCATTGCCTGGATGAACTGCGTGTCTGTATGCTCACCTGCTGATGTTCCGACGAACAAACTATATGTGAGATCGCTACATCTCACATTTACATTACCATGCTGTGAAAGAAGATCGCTACAGCATTAACACCACTCCTTTACTTCCCCACTTTGATTAAGTGACATTTTGTTTTGAATAAAACTGATAAACGATAACCATCCTTGTCTACCAGCGTGACACCAACCCAGTACTAGTAAGGTGTGCCTAATAAAGTGGCTGGTGAGTGTACATGCCACATTCGAATTCACTTAAGTCATCTTTCTTACCCATTCTGATGCGCAGTTTGAGCAGATCGTCTTGACCATGTCTAAATGCACTGAGTTGCTGCTACCAGTATGTGACTGGCTGATTAGAAATTAGCTGGTGTACCTAATAAAGTGGCCAGTGAGTGTAGAAATATATTCATTCATTTTATTTTCGGCTTAGTCCCTTTATTGATCTGGGGTCGCCACAGCAGAATGAACCGCCAACTTATCCAGCATGTTTTACGCAGCGGATGCCCTTCCAGCTGCAACCTATCACTAGGAAACATCCATACACACTCACTCACACACATACACTACGGACAGTTTAACTTACTCAATTTACCTATAGCACCTGTTGGACTTGTGGGAAAAACCGGAGCACCTGAAGAGAAACCCACGCCAACATGGGAGAACTTTTTTTTTTTTTTTTTTGTAAAGGTGTATGAAATTTAACAAGAAATTACACCTATTTATTTATTTATTTTATTTTATTTTTTACATTTAACCTCTTCCCCCTCTCACCCCCAAAACATCCAAATTAATTTATACAGGTTAAGATATTGTTATGCATGGGCTAAGATAGATAAAACTATATACTGTATTCCACATACAAAAAGACACACACATCAATCAATCAATCAGTAGAGTTAAAGGTATTTGTTGCTTGTGCCAATGTTTGTTTTTGTTTCAAAAACTGTATAAATCAATCCCAAATTTTATCGTACTTCATACCAGTTTTCCCCTTATACTGCAGCTAATTCTTTCCAGTGCAATGTTTCGTGTCAAACCTTTTAAACAGTAGTCAATAGATGGATTGTCAATATTCTTTCAGTAAAGTGCCATCAAATGCCAAGACATGTCAATCATTTTAGTCCAGTAACCTGGTAATGACTAATTTAAAGGAAATAAACCCAAAGCACATATCTCAGGGGTAACTGGAATTGATTTTGAAATAATTGAGTAAAAAAGTTCACCATTCTTAAGTAAACTATCGCTTTAAATAACACAGCATCATATACTGTACACTAAAGTTGAATAAATGTGACATTTACAGTAATTAACATAAATTACATCTAAAAATTAGAGCGATTTCACTTGCTTTAATTATATGAGTAGCAGTCTATCATTTATTATAAATATATATCTTTTCTTCTTTTGGATCCTTTTCTTAATCTGGAGCCAAACTACAGTTTAAGCTATGCAGTATGTTTCAATTATATTGCTGGATAGATAGACAGTAAAAATGGCTTACATGATGGGCAAGTTCAGCCTAAGTTCACCCTCAGGCTATTCAAGATGTAGTGGCTTTTTTTCTTTATTAGATTGCAGATTATTAGCTAGTTTTTGGTGATTCTTAAAATGTGAAGTTAAGTGAATATGGGGATTAAAAAAAGACAAAACAAAATCAGTACATTACCTGATGACACAACAAAGCCTTAGAAGGTGAAATGATCGGCCTGTTCAATTTATTTATTGATTATCTTTAATCAAAAGCCTCTGTAAACAGCTCTGAACACTTTAATGACAGTCTTGAGCTTCATAATTATTCTGGTGCCAAATAACACTTGACCTGATGGTGTTTGTTTACAATGTAGGTAGGACATGTATATTGTTTGACAAAATGATACTTGTGCTTATTATGAATGTTATGAACGTATATGAAAAATAAGATTATATTTGCATTTTTAATGGGGACAGGAAATGATGGGAGCAGCACATATTACTTTTTTTGTGCTATTTTGACTCTCAAAATGCAGGTAGCCATTGATTTGCATTTTATGAATCATCCAAGAATGTAGAAAGAGTTTCAGCTAAAAATCTTCTTTATTGTTGTAGTAGAAAAAAGTATTTTAGTATTTTTTTAGTATTAGTATTTATTTTACATCTTACCTGAGAGTAAACTACCAGCACATTTTTATTATTGTGTGGAGTGGAAATGAAAGCTCTGTTATGAATTATTCACTCTTATTTTGTTCCTTCGTTCATCTTTGAAACACAAATTACGATATTTTAGAAGAAATCTGAGAGTTCTTTTATCCTCTATAGACAACAACGGTCCTGAAACATCCAGAAAAGTAACCAAAAAGTTTTTCACAACATTCCATGTGACTTCAGTGGTTCAACTTTAATCATACGAAGCTTCAAGAATATGGTTTTGCTGAACTTTTAGATAAATACGTCTTCAGAGTCAGAATCAGAATCATATTATGGAGTCAGATCAGTCTCAATAATAAAACATTTACAAAATAAAATTCATACACAATTCTCAAAACGCAATTTGTAAATGCACAAATCCAATTAGTAAATTTAAAACAATTCATAAATACACAAACCCAATTCGTAAACTCAAAACACGATTCAT
>CAIGQQ010034734.1:3073421-3112589 GCA_903798035.1 Danio albolineatus | reverse complement strand
CACAAACCCAATTCGTAAACTCAAAACACGATTCATAAATACACAAAACACAATTTTTAAATTCAAAAGACAGTTCATAAATATGCAAATACAATTTACAAATTCAAAACACAATTTATAATTTCAAAATACAATTCATAAGTGTGCACATCCAATTAATTTTGGGAAATATTTATAATTTTTACTGTTTTGAATGTACGAATTGAATTTGGGAATTTATGTTTTGGATTTCCGGATTGGATTTTTTAAATGTGAATTGTGCTGTGCATGTACACTACTGGTCAAAAGTTTGATGTCGGTTTTTTTAAATAGGGCGCCACGGTGGCATAGTGGGAAGCACGTTCACCTCACAGCAAAAAGATCGCTGGTTTGAGCCTTGGCTGGGTCAGTTGGCATTTCTGTGTGGAGTTTGCATGTTCTCCCTGTGGTCTCGTGGGTTTCCTCCGGGTGCTCTGGTTTCCCCCACAAGTCCAAAGACATGTGGTATAGGTGAATTGGGTAGGCTAAATTGTCCGTAGTGTATAAGTGTGAATGAATGTGTATGGATGCTTCCCAGAGATGGGTTGCAGCTGGAAGGGCATCCGCTGCGTAAAACATATGCTGGATAAGTTGGCGGTTCATTCCGCTGTGGTGACCCTAGATTAATAAAGGGACTAAGCCGACAAGAAAATGAATGAATGAATGAGTTTAAATAACTGCTTTCTTATAGTTTCAAATTAAATTATTATTCCAGTCATTATTGCTTTTATTACTATTACAAATACTACTACTACTACTACTACTATTACTACTATTACTAATAATGATAATAATAAATTAATAAATTACAATGGAATTTTTTAAAGTGCAAAAAAGAGTGCAAAGTGCATATGTGGTAATTTAAAGGTGGATCAGGTAGTAAATGGGGGGGGGGGCTGTTTTTGTGTCTTTAAGTCTTATTTCCTTTAAGAAAGATAACTACTGTATAAAGATAGCTATATTAGCCAACACATAATAACGTTAGATTGATCAAAAGTGCTCACTGCTGTTCTGTCACATTAAATCCTTGCTGTTTTAAAGCCGGTTGGATCCTGATTAGCTGTCAGTGGATTTATCCTTCATCAGGTGAACACAAATCATCCACAGCATGTTTATACATGAACAAAATGATTCTATTTTTTATTGTTGTGACATGGTCTTCCCTATTCTCACAGGATTAGAAAGAATATTACAACTTTTAAGTGGCTTTTAAAATGTAATGTGAAGTCTAATGGTGCAAAATAGGCTTGCATCACTCTTGTATAAATGTTGTGAGAAACAATGAATATTTTACATGCGATGTTGTGGACCAGGTACAGATGTTGTTTACTGTGCAAGATGACAGACATCTCAGAGTTGATAATCAAATTAATTAAAATTACAGTTAGGCAGGTCAGTCAAGGTTTCGGGCGGAATCTTCACTTAAAAGAATATTGCACAAAAATTAAAAATACATTATTTGCTTGCCCTCAAGTCATCCTCAGTGTATATGACTTTTTTCTGTAGTACTGTAGCTTTTAATTTTATCCTTGCTCCCTTGCTGCATAATAGTGTTGGATGTCTTTTATTTTAAAGCTGCCAAAAGCACATCTGCATTTTAAAAACTAACCCATATGACACCAGGGTGGTTAACAGGTGTCTTTTGAACTGGAATGTTTTTTTTTTTTTTTAATTCTGTTTTAAACTCCGATCACTTCGATCGGTGGCCGAATGCTTGCCCATTATGCTTGGCTACAACTTATGACACATGACATAACATGACATAGACACATGTCCACAGCATTTTAAGAGTAGTGTATCACACTATCATCTTCTGCCAGGGTTTTTACTGTGTCAAAATGTGTCTTACATCAAGCATTATACAATATATACATCTTATGCAAATAACATTTATTTGGCCACTCCTGGAAGTCAGTGATTAGATTTTATAATTTAAAAAAATATATATATTTCTGTTACAAAAACATATTGATCCATTATTTACTTATATAAAATGAGATGAATTAACACAATTCTTGAGTTTTTTTGGGGGGGGAACAACTTAATAGGTTTATGTTCAAACAACTTAAATTTGTAAAAACAATGAAGCTAATGTAATCAAGTTGTGTTGGGACAAGGAATTGTGTGGAACCCTGCATTTAACCCTGTGGCGATATATTGGTTGATCTGATGATGGATTTATATGATTTATTTTTATTTATTAAGAGCCAGGATACAATTTAAATCTACTCTGGCTGCGTTTCTGTTTTTCTTACAGAAAACTCATATAGGACGACTTGAGGGTGAAAATTTATGGGGTAATTTCAATTTTTGTACAAGCTATTAATTCAAAGAGAAGCAATTATGTTTATATATCTGATTTTCACTGTATGATAACTGTTTCAGAAATATCATAGTTTCACGGTATATATTAAAGAGCCCATATTATGGATTTTTGAAAATGACCTTCCATGCAGTGTGTTACACAGCTCTAAGTAAAGTGAAATGTCCAGCTAAGGCTTAAATCTGAAAGTGCAAAGTGTTTAAAACGATTGATTCATATATAAAAGAGTCGACTCATTGTTGTTTAAATGAATCGTTATTAGAACGAGTCTTTAGCCGTTTCGGCTTGACGTCAACGCAAAACATAATAGTTGCGCACGCAGACCCGGGAAAATTTGAACTGCCCGGCCCCGCCCACAGACAGGAAGGAAAAGTGGAAGACAACAAGCACTGTATTGCAGTAAGTGTTGTAGCATAACCAGCGGGACAGCAGTGACGTGTGATCTGAGTAATATCTAAGTAAATCTTTATACTGTTTGATGGCAGTATAAAGATTTAGAGAGAAGTTATTGACAGCTTTTGGTTTTCGGGTTTTGCTCTTTGTAGACGGTCCCTAAGGACCGGTCTCTCAGCCGCCTGCACACAGAGTTTAATATTATGCATCCAGCGCGTAGGCAAAGCTCATTTTTAGGAAAATAAGGTTGTAGGCGATTGTATACATTGCGACGGTTGAAAAGAGGTGCTGTTTGTGTAGGAACAATGTTTCGGTCATGAGTTATTGATCCGGAAAACACGACTGCTGCTAATTTTACTGAAGTTATCGGCATTCCGGTTAAATCATGACCCGCAGACGCTGTGCTCTGAAGTGCGAGGGAAAAGCTGTGTTATTTTCCCTACCTGGAAATCTCTTTTCCCTACCTGGAGTGGTTGAGGTTTTTTTCGTAAAATACGTGAGAATTACATCCTCAACACGGTGCTGTGTTCGCGTCATCTCTCTGAAGAGAGCTACAGAAATCTACCAGCTTAAGACGCGGGATTTGTTGCACGGTTGTTGTTAAAGGATGGATCAATACCCAGTTTATTTGGACCTGCGTGTTCTTCCAGTCTTGTTGACCGTAACAAGGTAAATATGGATGTAGTTGTCTGTATTGTGTTTGCTCCGTGCAGCATGTAGCGGTAGCCATTTAGCTCACTGCCGAATGAAACTATTTGTTGGCTTACAATAGTCCATGAAGTGTTCATTATTACTGAATGTTTGTTGTTATGATGAAGAATTTAGCAATGCGCTGTTGTACAAAAGCAGTAATTTGTTTTCAATATGTTCTGGTATTGGGACGTAACGTGGTGGACGTGACGTGGTGACGTGACGTGGTAGCGTCACGGAAAGGAGGTGCTTGGGGAAAAAGACTCGCTCAGACGATTCATATGGGAGTCGGTGGGAAAATGAGGTAAAAATAAATAGATATTATAAGACATCGAAAGTGTTTTTTAACCTTGCATACATATCATCCTGTTGTTTGGGACTTCAAAAAGTGAAATTTAACCGTTCTCAACCCACCATATGGGCTCTTTAAACAAAAATTCCTATCAGCAACAATGACCATTGAAAAAATTAAAGTTTTTGAGTAAACATCCTTTATTATAACAAACTTAACTGTAAACGTAATTGTTGCAAACATAATTAACACACAATGAAAAGAAATAATGAAAATAATAAGTTCTTCCTGCTAAAAAAATTAATGAACTAAGCAGACAAGGATAAAAATCATTTAGATGTGCATTAAAATAGTAGTATTCTAAAAAGCTAGCCGGCAAATAGCGCTCTGCAACTTTCATATAGTTGCCCACTGCAACTTAGCTGGGCTGCGCACGATCAGTACCTGAATGGGAGACCATGTGGGAAAGCTCGGTTGCTGCCGCTGGTTTTAGTGAGGCAACCTACAGTCTATGTGGGTCCTAACACCCCAGTATAGTGAAGGGGACTCTATACTGCTGAGTGAGCGCCGTCTTTCGCATGAGACGTTAAAACCGAGGTCCTGACTCTCTGTGGTCTTTAAAAATCCCAGGATATTCTTCGAAAAAGAGTAAGGGTTTAACCTCGGCATCCTGGCCAGATCTGAACATTGGCCTCTGTGCATCATGGCCTCCTAATCATCTCCATATCATAATTGGCTTAATCACTCTGTCTCCTCTCCACCAATTAGCAGGTGTGTGGTGTGTGGTCTGGCGCAATATGGCTGCCGTCGCGTCATCCAGGTGGATGCTGCACACTGGTGGTGGATGAGGAGATTCCCCCATTGTGTAAAGCACTTTGAGTGTCGCATTATATAAATGTAAGGAATTATTATTAATAGCATTGTAAAATTGAATAATTCAATGTTTTTCTTTGTGGATTCTGTGTTTAATGATTTATTAAATGTATTATTAAAAACAAAGGATATAAAATAAACACATAACACCTTGTCAGAGGTGCATAAAGTTGCAGTGGCTCAGCTAATTTAAACCAAAGATATGAAAATGTTAACGGTATGATAATCATACACATTCAAACTGTGATATTGGTATACCATGACAACCCTAGAAGCAATCCAATTGAATCCTTTATTGACTTATTAATATACTAGCACTGAAGTCCTTGACCTGTTCTCATCATTGTCAATTGCAACTTATTTTCAGAACAGGAAAACATGTTGAATGTGCCACCTATAAAAAATAAAATACCCAGACCTCCTCAAATCTTTCACTTTGTTAACAGTTCAAACATGCTCTGAGTGCTATTAGCATAAAATCAGCACTTTCTCGTTAGAAAGTGTCAGCATTTATTGGGATGTGTGCAACAAACCGATGCATGTGCTCCTTTTATCAGTCTCTTGACTTTCATCTCCCTTCATCTGTAGAGTTATTCTTTATGCACATTAATGGAGGATGTGTTTGATGTCCGTTAGGTATCGCAGCTTATGATCAGCAAACTGAGTGACCTTTGCTGAGTTCAGAGAGAACGTTATACAGGTTTTCACAGCATAAAAAAACGACATGGAAATGTCATGGAACAATGAAGAACCAATCATTCAATCAAAATCATACAGTATGGACAAACTATATCTGCTGAATATGTGCTGTAAATGTTAGAACATACACTCAGAAATTATTTTTGCTGCTTGGTCAAGTGACCCACAGTATTTAAAATGAGCTGAAACAACTCAATTCTTGAGATTTTTTGGAAGCGGAGTTCAATCCACTTTAAATTGTTAAGCTAATTTAATCGATTTGTGTTAGGACAACATGATTGAACAGTGTGGAACCATGTATTTTTTACAGCATATAGGGGATAAACTATGAAAAATTGTCACCTTGGAATTATAAGGGTATTTCTGTGTTCTGAATGATTTTGAGATATTGAGCTTCAAAGTTTTTGCGTTCTATAGCAAACATGTGTAACATTTGTTTTTTAAATAAAAAATGTAAACAACTCATAAAAAACAGGACAAAATGTAAATAAGTTCTCAATTAATAAGAATATGTCAACACAATTTTGACAAACATTTGTCAGATAGAACCATATAATTCTAAGGCGACAAAATGTTGGGTTCCACACACTCGATTTGTCAAGAAAACATGAAGAAATTAAGTTAACTTCTTCGTTTTTACAAACTGAAGTGAATTGAACATAAAACAATTAAGTTGTCCCAAAGTAACCTCAAAAATTGTGTTGTTTCAGCTCATTTTAAATAAGTAGTTTGAACAAATATCAAATGTTATTTTTAGAGTGTAGTTAACCCAAATATTTACATTTATTAATGTTGTTGATTTACTCATCCTTCATCTCTAATATTACAGAGAAGTGTGAGCTTCGTGAAACAAAATAGTAAATCTGTGGGCTTTTTTACTATTAAATTTCTGTTCAAAGTGCTTTCACCATTTTATGAATCAACAGGGGCCACAATTTCTACTAAATTAAAAACTAAATAAATTCTGATAACGTTCGACAGGAGAAAAAAAACAGCTTATTGAATAGCTTGAAGGAGTATACTAGTAGTAAACGAAAAATGTAAACAAAAATGAAAATGGCTGTTAAAATAAACGCCATCGAATTTCTTTGCACATTATATTTGCATTAAATCATTTAGCAGACACTTATGGAAGTGAATATGAGGAAGAAGAAGCAATCGGATCAAGAAAAGAGCGGAAGAAAAACCATCAAATGAACAAAATGTAGATACTGGGCTAAATCCAAGTTAGTTAATTAATATTTGTGAATGAATAAAACATTCCAGGTTTTTAATTTGGAATTAATTCGGTAATTTAGCTTTTTATATGTGTTTGGTTAGGATTAAAGCTGAACTCACTTGCGCTTAGAGCAGAGGATTGCAGAAGGCATCAATTTTCCCATAAACAGAAAGCGGTAAAGGGTTATTATAGCTTATGTAGTGAGATATGTCATTTAAAATTCAAAAAAATAATGTTCAAGCTCAGAATACATTGTGGGTATGTGTAAACTTCTGTTTTAGAGTATATGCATATTTAAAATCATCAAAACCTTGAGGATATAACAAACCGTGAAGTCTGTAATCAATGACTATTTTATTTTAGTATATTTATATATGTTCTGACATCATATCAGATTGTTTTAAACAAAATATCAAGCAAGATATTTTTTTAAAGGTTAAACAGAAAAACCTGAAGTAGACAATTTAAGATAAAAACATTATCCATAATGACATTTACGTTAAGAAACACAAAATGTGTTCAACGCATGTAGCATTTCAAAATAGATCATTCCCAACATTTGTTTACGCAACGCATAAACAAATTATGTGCAAATTGTATGTTATCTGCATTTCCATATTGTTCAACATCAGGCAGGTGTTCATATCACACTTGTCATTCTATATATTTCTTTTTTCACACATCTACCCATGACAATAAGCAACACGTACTCACTGGCTCCATGAAAGACCTTCATTTGACATACAAGTATAATGGAGTCGCTGGCCTGTCACTTCCAAGGTGATCTCCTCAACGGTGGCATTAGAAGGGCCACTACCTCCTTTTACGGTTCACTAATTTGATTCTTGTAACACAGACCCACACACATACATTTCTGATGAGGAACTTAAAGGACAGTCAGAACCAGTGTTTAAAGCAGTATAAGGTAACAACAAAAAAAGCCTTAGTATTGAATTAAGACATGCATTCAACACCTATCTGGCCAAATAACGTATAAGAAGCCATTCACAAGATAAAATCTAATTAAATTGTTTAATTATTAGATGCACGCATGAAAGGACATCAGCGACGTCTCATGCATGACAGTGGTGTCATGGTTACACAAGGTAATTATCCATGAATTATATGTTCCTGTGGAGTTTGCAGAGAAGTTTGTGTACACAAGATGTGCACCTACAAAAGCAAAGTGAACTCTGCGACGATGAATGGAAAACCTCAAATGTCAAGCTTCAGTGGGGAAAAAAATACAAATAGCAGCTGAAGAAGCAATTACTGTCCCTTTGGTAAGTATGTGTAGGTGTGAATCAGTTATACGCTTTCTGCTGTCAACCTATTAGTCTTGCAGTGCATATAAATGTCTTTAAAATGCTTTCTTGCCCTTAAAAGTCTACTTGATATTTAACTAAGCAACCTTTTTACAATCTATAATATATAGAACCCAACTTGTGGTGCATCTGTTTATTCAGCAACCTAGTGGTGATAAATAACTGTGCTGATTGAATTGTATGGAATGCATTTACCTTTGCTCAATTCTGTTTTGTACCATTCATCAAGATTGCATATTGTATGTGTTCAGTTGAAGACGCAGTGCACTAGAATGAACTGCACTAAAATCTGTGATCTGTGATAAAATGCAAAAGTGAACTTACTGGGGGAAGAATTAAAGGTAGCTGAGAATTTGCAATGCTTGCATCTTTTTGCTCTGCCAATTGAAATTTTCTTATGATGTGTTCACACTTGGCAGGTTTGATTTGATTTATTCAACCTAAGGCCATCCAAGAAATTCAAATGAAACCGTGGTCTTGGTGATTTGCACGTCTTTGGTGAATGTAGAGAGTCCAAACATTTTTATGAAGCAAAACAGCACGTCTGTGCATTATTTGCAGCTTTATTACTTGTAATCCGTAACCTCATGCAAATTGGGAAGTCTGACTCCTTTATTCACCCTGCTTCTATCTGACTATTTGTTTCTACTGTTAAAAAAAAAGATTGACAATACATCATGACAACAAATGTCTTTTTGTGCTACTTTAGCTTAATAACTATTTTATTAATAGTTATTTATTAAGTTAACGTTAAAAGACTTTTGTGGTCTTGATGTTTTCTTTTAATTAAGTAAATAAATATCTATTTTTATTAAGTCATGCAATGTTTAACTTAAATTTTTAAGTCAGTTTGACTAATGTCGCTTAGATGATCAGAAAAGTTAATTTTATTAAACAAAAATTAACCAGAATTATTTTTTACAGTGTGTTTAAAAAAACATCTTATGTGATATGAAACATCTTTATATTAAAGGGGTATATTATAATTTAAACTTTAGATGATGTGTAATGTAGCCGTGTGAACATAAACAACATCTCTGAATGTAATACGCTCAAAGTTTAATGCAAAGGTAGACATTTGCTTTTACAGAGTTAGCTTAGCAAAGCCTACAGCGAACGAAGGTTGGGGACTACGAAAAAATACATTTGGGGTAATGAAATCATAAACGAAGTTATGTTAATGTTACTGCAGAGAAAGCTAAAACGACGTCCAAACGCTGCTATTTCCAAAGAGCTTGTTCTGTATTTGGGCTTCCAAAGGACACGACACAAAGAGAGACATGTGTGTATAATTTTATTTTAACTATATGTTCCAAAAAGATATAGCTCTAGCATTTGACAAAGGACAGCTTACAGAATCTCCTCCAGTTCAGTGATGGATTCTGCTAAAAACTCCTCAAAGAAGAAGCAGCTCTAACCATAATAGAAGACGCTGTGGATTATGAGCCACAACCTGTAAGTATTTTAATTTGTTAAAATTGATCTATAACATGCATAGTTTTTAGAGTTAAAGATAAAGATATGAACAACAGGAAATGCTGTTTGGCACCACTAACAATTTAGCTACAGTACAAATACATATTTATCCGTCAAACCACTGTAAACACCCACAATCTTCACCAGCGCTGCTTCGAAGGAACTCTGAAAAATGATAGTCATTTTCATGTTAGCTGAGTAGCAGTATATAATTAAAGGTATAATATATGAAAAAATAATGTGAATTTTTTTTTTTTTTTTTTTTTACAAATGAAGCATGAGCACACGTTGCTTCGCACCCCATAAACACAATCAAGTCTTAAAAATAGACTCACTCTGGACCACCCCTTTAAGGAACCAAATAATAGAATGAAACACCTTTTTTGTAGATGACAACAACAGGATCCTATACTGACTAATTTCTGTGTTGTTATCCTCTCAATATCAGATTAAAAAAACATGCATGCAGTGGAATACTAGAAGCCTATTTTGAAAAATAACCTGAAATGTATTCTGTAGTGTGATTAAAAAGATCTTTATGAGATCAACACCTGCATGTACTGATTGTAAACAGCTCATGTTTGTCACATAAGGTTGTTTTTTAAAACTAAATTTGACAGATTTTGAGTGTGTGTGTGTGTGAGAGAGAAAGAGAGAATGTTAGGTGTGCATGTACAATATGTGTGTCTGTATGAAAGGAATCAAATCACTGAACTGAAAGAAGGTAGTGGCCCTTCTAATGTCACCCTTGTTGGGGTCAACACATAAGAAACCGTTTTTGTCCCATTTGAAACCTTCCGTTTCTTTCTAAAGTAGTGGAAAGTATTGTTGCAGGTCTTGTGTGTGATCTTCTTTCTGATAATAGTTTATAAATGCAGCGGTTTCAATCCCAACATAGTACTGAAACTGCACTTGTTGAGATCTCTATTAACTTATTGGCATCTGTCTTTTCTTAAACCATATTACATATAACCATATTTAATAACATTCTAGACAGAATTATGGAGCTCCCTCAGTTTGTAAAGCTTGGGTAGTTTCAATCATTTACTTCTCATGTTACATCTACTGTATTACTATTGTTCCACAGGGTTCTGTCTCAGGACCACTTTTATTCCTTTAGTATATTTATTCTAGTCATTGGTAGTATTTTCTTTGACACTTGGAATTGAATTTCATTATTTTGACAGCCAATGACAAATCTATTTGTCCACCAACCCTACTTCTATTTTTCCTACTGATTGCATGGCTCAGATTAAGACTTGATTCACAAGAATTTTCCTCAAACGTACCGGTCATAGAACAGAACAGTCTCTTATACTGTAGGTTGAAATATCAGTCTAGATAAGTCTAATTGCTAAAATGGAAATTGGCTGCCATTTTTTGACGGTATGTTTTTGCTTACCGCTTACAGTATCACTCAGTTTGCATATTTTGATATTTGTACAGTAGTAGCCTATTAATACGCTTTGTCCAGCTCTCCTATTGAAGAGCACTATTATTCTTGCTCATGATTAACCCACAGATTTTTAGCCCATCATTGAGTCTACAGTATGTTTACACTTGTGTATTCATTCATTCGTTTTCTTTTTGGCATAGTCCCTTTATTAATCCGGGGTCGCCACAGTGGCAGGCAACTTATCCAGCACATTTCAGCGCAGAGGATGCCCTTCCAGCTGAAACCCATCACTGTGAAAAACACATAAATTCTTGCACACACTCATCCAATTTACCTGTACCGCATGTCTTTGGACTGTGGGGGAAACCGGAGCACCCGAAGGTGTCACGATCACCAGCGATCTAACAGCCAGAGATCGCTGGTAAAAACACACACACATTCCTTGAACTACAAATCTGCTTGTTAACGGACTACAATTCCAGTCATGCAGCACACACACACTTCTGCTCCAAATCATTTATTAAACCATGCTGAATTCAACTAAACTGAACTTCAACACTGAATACTGGCCTGACACTGTTTAATTTTTTATAATGCATGTGAAGCTACTTTGACACAATCTATATTGTAAAAGTGCTATACAAATAAAGATGAATTGAATTGAAATCCCCATTGATTGCACACACACCACCGGAGGACTGTCAAGGACTGATTACACACACAGTCTTCACTAAGTATTGTTTACTGTATGTGGCATAACAACGCGTTTCCTTTGTCTAGTCTTTTTGTGTTTTGA
This sequence comes from Danio albolineatus, assembly GCA_903798035.1. Lineage (NCBI taxonomy): Eukaryota > Metazoa > Chordata > Actinopteri > Cypriniformes > Danionidae > Danio > Danio albolineatus. Next base: position 3,101,089 of record CAIGQQ010034734.1, on the reverse strand, counting down.
TCCTAGCCTTGCTTGTTTGCTTTTCCTTGCCTGCTACCAGCCTTGTTGACCTTCTGCCTGTTCTACGACTACGATTCTGAATACCTATACACATCTGTTTGCTCCCGTTGACCACTGCTTTGCTGACTTACCAATAAATCTGCGATTGGATCCTCACCGCCGTTGTCAGAGTTACTAGCCAGCGTTACAGGAGGAAACACGGGGAGAACATGCAAACTCCACGCAGAAATGCCAACTGACCCAGGCGGGGCTCGAACCAGCGACCTTCTTGCTGAGAGACAATTGTCCTACCCACTGCGTCACTGTGCTGCCTACATTTGTGTAAATGTGTGTAAATGTATATTTATTTAGCGTTTAACCTAATTTCACTAAGGTTATTATGATATAATAATAATAATAATGTTCATATGATTTTATTTACAATACAATAAAGTAATATTTTCGGTCTTATAGTAGATATATTACATGAGAGACTTGCTTTGTTTACCAAATAAGTGGATCTAATTGGATTTGCATTGTAAAAATTAAATAAAAGTTACTCTTTTTTTATTTCATATATTAAGATTTAGTTATGATTCTCCTAAAATCATTCCGCATAAACCCACAGATTTTTTGCAAAATTATCCACAGAAATAGCAGTCTGCAGATTCTGTTCGGCCCTGCTCATGACTGTTGACATCTTGCACGGATTATTGTAACACTCTGCTTTATGGCTTTTCATTGTAAGCTTCTCCACAAACCCCAATTAGAATAAAATTCAGCTCCACTAATTAAACCCAGAGATACTGCTGGAAACACTAATGACTGTGAATGTATTTTTTATGTTAGTGCTGAATACAATAGATTAAAGCGATTAACCATTTCACAAAAATCCTCTCACAAAGATATTAACTTCTTCCTTTCACTCTATTTCTGCCTTCCAAGAACAGATTTCAGATATTTCCTCCTCTGCATTTGATCATGGCAAAAAAACAACAGAATATAATGACTCGACCAAGAAGGAGAACTGAAACAAGTGAACTCACACATCACACCTGCTCATCCTCCCTCCTACACACAATTACTCCAAAGCTGTTGACATAGCACAAAAGCAAGATCCTGTTTCTGTGTGTAGCCTTCTCAATTACAGCAACACAGTAGGCGTGCCATCTGAAGCAACCCTTTTCTGTATTTGCACATACCAGGTGTGAAGTGTAGAAAGTTCATTACTGATTGCTTTATCCATAAAGCTGTGTTAGTGCTATTTGTAAAATAATATAAATTGCTAATTTCTTATAAAGCTCTGTGTAATAAGGAAGCAGCTTATAATAAGTGGGAACTGTAGTGTTCAACGTGTTGGGGGATTACTGTAATGAGGTTTTCTTCTTATTTTTTTTTATTAAATTGCAGTATTCATATAGGGAGACTGTGGAAAAGGCACAAACTCTGCTGCTTAGTATAACCAGTTCTGACCAGAATGACCTGCATTCAGGGCCCTCTAGAATTAATTGCGTTTATTCATGTTGTAGCTCTGCTTTTTTAGTATGCTTTTTTAAAGCTGGCATCAAATGGAAATCGTTATAGTCCTTTCTTCCTGCTGTGGATTATAACCAAGCTTTGAACATTGTCCTTCGAGAATTGATTGTAATGTATAATGTGTGTTTTAATAGTGCATTTATTGTGTATGGCCATACACCAAAAGCTCTTCACAATCATGAGGGGGTTCTATCCACACCAGCACCAGTGTGCAGCATCCACTTGTATGATTCGCCAGCAGCCACAGGACAACGGCGCCAGTGGACTTACCACACACCAGCTGTAGCCCACATAGCGAATGTTTTCTGGCCCAGCTCCGGGCCACACATTAATTTTTCCCTTGGCCCAAGTACTGCAAAGAATGATGGTCCTGAAGTGGCCCATAACTGGATTAAAGACAAGGGCCACACATAGGCCATAACTAGCCTGAATCTCAGCCAATTTATCACCCTTATCTGGCCCTGAACTGGGCCAAAACAGGTTTATTATTGATACTGATTCTCAGCTATTTATACTTTAACCAGAAACCCCAAAAACTGAGCCATAACCCAGCCTAATGTTACCTAAACAATGTGAACAATCGCTACACTAATCTGGGCCACACACCTCCCATCCACAACTGGCCAATACGTCGTTTGTCGTCATGTATACAGTGTCATCATTGCCATGGCCCACATTCGGCTGACATGCATGCCAGTACCGGCAACATGCCAGCAGTGCCATAATGAGGCCACATTTTGGCCAAGTCCGTTTGCTATGTGGGAGGGGAAGTGGAGAGACAGTGATAGAGCCAATTCAGTGGATGGGGATGATTGGAAGGCCATGATCGGTAAGGGCTGATGAAGGAAATTTGGCCAGGACATAGGGTTACACCCCTACTCCATACAAGAAGTCCCATCCGAAAGACGGCGCTCACTGAAATTATAGCATCCCCTTCACTTTTACTGGGGCATTAGGACCGCAGGTTGAGCACCTCTTGCTGGCCTCACTAAGGCCGTACTCACACTATGCTATCCGAACCGTGCTCAGGCCCGTTTCCCGGATCGTTTGAGAAGTGTGAGCGCTCTGAATCGGGCTCAGGCACGGTTCGTTTGGCCGGCCCTGGCCCGGTTGGAAGAGGTGTGCTTGAGCCCAGTTCACTTGGGCTCAGGCGCGGTACGCTATAGTGTGAGTGCCAAGCGCGCCTGAGCCCAAAACTGAGGACGCAACGTCACTCGCTGCGACGCACGAGCAGCACGATTTCGTGAAAATTTCCGAGCCACAAAGGCGATAGACCTGTTCAACATTATGCTGTGACTGGGTTGTGCACCACTGCTGAGCAAACGACTCAAAAAAATCACCAACAAACTTAACAAAGCTGTGGACTCCATTGTGCTCAGCGTGCTCAGCGTAGCTCTTCCTGTTTATCTTTAGTACGTCGCACTATAATGACGTAAGCGGGCTTGGGTATGGATGCTTTAAACGCAGTGTGAGCGCGGGCCGTCGGGGGAGAGAGAGGAGGAGGCACAATCGTGCCCAGGCCCGTTTGGGCCTGGGCACAGTTCGGATAGCATAGTGTGAGTACGCCCTAACACCATTTCCAACAGCCACCTAGTTTTTTTCCATGTGGTCTCCCGTACTGACTAGGCTTAGCCCTGCTTAGCTAGTAACCGGTCTTGAGCTGCAGGGTGATATGGCTGTGGCTGTGTGATTGGACTGTTATGCATTGTGCTGATGCTGTGATAGGTTGATCACTGTGATCTCTTTTATATACTTTTTACTTTGATTGTTTGGCTAAGATTAAAACTTGAATTATATTTCGCAATTAGCAAGTTAGTAAAAACAGCCATGTAAGTTTTCAGCATGGAATTTAGACACTCTCTTTACTTCTTTTCATAAATTCTCTCCCTTGGCCTCATAGGATAGTGAAGGGTCCACTGGATGTGCACTTCATAATCTTTGCAGTAGTAGTAGTAGTCATCCTGGTACTTCTCAGTGGTTTTGAATACAATGAATTTGCACATACTACTCAGCTCACATACTGGTTTCCAGATGATAGTAGAAACATGACATTTATCCATTTTATCAAGAACCACTTCCGACGGTCCAGGAAGGAGTTATTGTCGATGTGCTCTGCTTTATGGTAAAGCATGAGGCTGGCCAGGATTGCCAACAGTACAGTTTTTTGTAGAGATTGAGTTGAAGGTAGTAGTCCTTCATCCAGCAGGAAATATCTGTCGTACATGTTGATATCTAGGCAGCAATCGTTATAAAATTTGGTTGGAATGAGAGGTAAAGTTGGGGGTTGTCAGCAATCGAAGGAAAAGCCATGTTTCTGAATAATATACCCAAGTGATGTCATGAAGATAGAGAAGTGGTCCAAGAACAGAGCCCTGAGGCACTCCAGTAGCTAGATGGTGTGGATTCTTTGCCCCTCCAAGACACCCTGAATGGTCTGCCTGAAAGTTAGGAGCTGAACCACTGAATAGCGATTTCTGAGATGCCGGTTGTCTTGAGGGTTGTCAAGAAAATTATATAATATATATCCATCCACAACATGACTTATATCCCATGACAATTTTCCGGCATCCTTCCTCCTCCTCAACTCCTCACTATTACAGCACATCTTATTTGGAATGGCTCATCCATGCCCTAAACCCACCGAAATGTTTATCCTCCCGAGTGACAGCTTAGAAAGGGATTAGGGCATATATGCGCAAACTTTTCTGAATGTAATGTGGTGTTTGACACCAAACATCTTCCCTGTGTAAATGATCATGGGTCCAAAACTGTCCATCAGTTGTACCTTTCGAAATCATTCATTCCCAGGAGTTCAAAGTGTCCAGTTTTAACCACTTTTGGAATGGGCTTAGATAGGAACAACACTCCAACATGGTTGATATTGACTATTTTTACTCTGAAGTGCCATTCAGAGGGCATTATATCCCATCTGGAATGCACTGTTCATCTATTCCTATCCCATTGTTAGGGATAGGGTTCTCTGGAATGCGTCTATATGGGCTATATGTCGAACGTCACGTGACCAAACCAGATCCCTGGGTAGAACACTTTCGCTCATCGCCATTTCATATGCGCCATTGGTTTATTATTGAAAGTAGTAAGTAGTGTTTTATACGTTATAAAAGGGTATATGCGCAACTTTCGCGTTCCAGTCAACTTGGGTAGAACACTTCCAGTTTTTTACTCTCTGCTAAAATGGCGTTGTTTCATACAAGAAACCTCCAGGAATTACCAAAGTTAAGTATCACAGATGTCCACTACTTACTACATTCAATATCAAACCGATGGCGCATATGAAATGACAATAAGCAGAAGTGTTCTACCTAGGGATCCGGTTTGGTCACGTGACGTTCGACAAATACCCTATTCCAAGCTTACAATATTCATATTGCTCAAACAGATTTTATGTGAGGGTGAACTCGTGAAATACTGTACTAGGGAAGAATTTGATTTGGAAACCATGCAATTTTGGACACTTCACTATATTCTCTTTGTTCTATTTCCTGCCAAATTTATTTTACCATGACGGTTCATTAAGTATCACAGGTATGTTCCTCTTGAATTTAAGTCCCTAGATTCCTTCAGTTCATTACTGGTCATTGTTAGGATGTTTGTGCATGTTTGTGGTACCTTTTGTTTATGAAAATTCCTGTTTCTTGGTTTCTTTTTGTGCGTTGTGCCCTTAAATTAAACACCACATTGTGACACTGATTAAACATTTAAAATAAACACTAAGCTTACATAAAAAATTAATTGTCAATTTTGATTTCATGGCAACATTTAAGTAAAATAAGCTTTTATTTGGACTTTGTCAGGCCTCTTCAGTTACTTTTAATTTGACTGAATTTTCCCTGTGTGGGAATCATAATCCCCACTGGCTCCCATGGGTCCTCAAGCCATAGTTGTATGACTAAAGCAGAAATGTCCATATCAGATTTGACTCATAAATAAGGATTCGTGCCTCAGCAATTGTGTATATAGGAACTTAATCGACATTGATATGTGAGTACAGCTTGTTGCAACTGTATGTGGTTTCCTAACTGCCTTTCAATAAGCATGATACAGTTTATCTTTCATGATACAATAAGGCATTCCCTTCTTAGTTTTCAAATTACCTCACTTTTTTAATTACTACAGTTATTCTCAGACAAGACTACCAGCCATGGCACTCGTTTGTGCATTCCCTGGGGAAATAAGAAACAATTTCTGAAAAACCGACATGTTTATTTCAGCCAGGAGACAGAAAGACACGAGATATGCATTCAAATGATGTATTCAGGATGTAAAAGTGACTTGAAATTAAGTAAACATAATAAAGACTGAATTTAAAGCCAACAAATCACTAGGCAGAAGTGAACTACTGCATCACCTTGCCTATGAACAACAGATGATTCCTCACATGTCAATGATGACTGGCGCATTTAGAGCTTTCTAGATTAAAAGCAGCCATCAAGAAGACACATTTAGAGGGGTCGACACTCCTACTTCTTACGAGAAGTGCAATGAGATTTTTAATGACTGCAGAGAGGCAGCATCTCAGATTAATATCTCATCTTAAGGACAGTGCTTCTTACAGTATAGTGTCCCATCAATACACTGGAGAATTAGGAAGAAGGGTCTGTCTGCAGATTAGGAGCACATGCAAGCTGAGACTGCATGTAATGCTTTAATGTGTACACCTAACCCCACCCTAACCCTCACAGTGTGGGGGTCAACTCTATTAAATGCATGTGTCTGAGACTGCATGTCTCAGCTTGCATGTGGAAGTCTGCATAATATTGGAATTATGACTCAAAAGAGCAGGAGAGTAAGGAAAATCTGCTGGACTTAGATTATTCTCAGCAGGACGCTTCTTTACAGTAGGTACTGACCTGGCCAAAACAGCCCAATCTCATGAGAAAACTGAACAATTTGACATATTATCAGAAAAGTGGTAAATTCGTAAATTCAAGACAAGTACTACTTTAAAATCTATTCTGAATGTAACTGGGAGCCTGTGATGTGATGTGCTCTGATTTTCTAGTTCTGCAAAGAATCCTGGCAGCTTTGTTTTGGATGAGCTGCAACTGTCTGATAGTCTTTTTTGGAAAGGCCAGTGAGGAGTTCATTACAGTAATCCACCATGCTGGTGATAAAAGCATGAACAAGTGCTCAATGGAAAAAAAAATGTTTTTGAGATGACAGCATGCTGATTTACTTACTTGACATGATTACTAAAACTTATATCTGACTCCAGAATCACAATAAGATTCTTGACCTTATGATTTGTTATTGGACCCATAGAGTGAAGGTATGCATTTTTCTTGAGAGCCTTATCTCTGTTCCAAAATGTAGGGACTTCAGTTTTCTTTTAGTTTAACTGCAGAACTTTTTGGCACATCCAACTGTTTATTTTCATCAATTGGTAAAATGCGGTCAAATGTGTGCCAATGGCCAGCCTTACCTGTGTGTTATAGCATATTATGTGCTGTATGCAACACGGTGTGTAAAAGTACCTCTGATTCAATCAAGAATATCACAACACATGTATAAAATGTAATGAACTGATGACACAAATTAGAAAATTGTCGTATCCTGGCGCTATTCTTAACAGGTAATTCTATTTAACTGATTGACCGGATTTGTCAGGTGAAATCAGTTGACTTAGTCTCTACCCACAGCACTGAGCTCTGTCTGCATGATAAGGTCATCACGCTTTATTGATTTAGAGTCCAGCATTAGTAGATTTCCTGTGCCTGTAAAGCAGTGCTGGCTGATCACAGGTCTGCTCTAGCGTGTGTCTTTGGCAATGCTCTGTGAATTCAGCATGTGTTGACTGTGTATTCGCACATTCTCTTTGTTCAAATTCGTGTCAAGAGGGTTCACAGTGACAGTGTGGATATGAAAGAAAAAAAAGATAAGAGGTTCCATTGAAAAAGACAGCAGGAAGGAGAAAGAGAGCAGGGTGAGAGCCTTGAGAGGTCAGAAGAGGATAAAGTGACAAGTAAAAAGTGACACATTAGTTATCAGTTGTTTACCTAAAATGTATGTTTTACAATCCCAAATCAGAAAACGTTGGGACAGTATGGTAATTGCAAATACAACTCAAATTTACTTTGACTTGTATTTCGTTGTAGACAATATAAACACAAATATTTCACGTCTTGTCCGGTCAACTTCATTTCATTTGTAAATATACATCCTTTCCTGTCATTCAGACCTACAACATATTCTAAAAAGGTTAGGGCAGGAGCAATTTAGGGCTAGTAATCAGGTAAATTGGTTAAATAATGATCTGATTTGAAACAGTTGATGTCAACAGGTGATTGTAATTATGATTTGGTACAAAAGCAGCACCCAAGAAAGGTCTAGTCTTTCAGGAGCAAAGATGGACCAAGGATTGCCCAATAGGCTGTTGCCTTTTCCAGGGTAGACCATGCATATTTCAACTGCATTCTGCAGTCCTGGCTGTGAAGGAAAAGGATACAGGTACTTGACTGGCCTGCCTGCAGTCCCGACCTGTCTTAGAGAATGTGTGGTGCATTTTGAAGTGCAAAATGCAACTATGAAGACCCCGTACTGTTGTCCACGTTATGTGCTATGAAAATGAATGGCAACATTACACAGTGGTAAATGCTCTACTGCTCCAACTGAATTGTCAGCAATGAAATACAAGTGAAAGTAAATCTAGAAATCACAACAGTCCATACTGTCCCCATGCACGTTTTCTGTTTGAGGTTGTAGATGATACCTGCCCAACAATTAAAGTCAAAAATTAGCATTTACAACCAAGACATCTTTTAGACAAAAAAAAAAAAAAAACTTTTTAAAAAGTCGATTATTGATCAGTAGTGGACTTTTAAAGTGTCTTGGAAATATCTCGGAGTAATCTCATATATTTATAATTTTTTTGTCTTATGTTAACTACTTGTCATGTTATATCATCGCTTTTCATTTGTGTTTTGCTATAAATATTAATTTGTGTTTTATGGAATAATCTATTTTATAATCTGCTAATAATGTGTCCTCAAACTTTTAAATAATATTATTAAATTCAAAATTCCAAGTTTGCAGACTTTGCCACAGAGAAAGAATGCAGTTCTGAAATCAAATGGGGCCAATCTAAAAAGGTGCATCTAATAAAGTGGATAATAATTTTGACCTTTATTATTATTTTTATTATTATTTATTTTGCTATCATCTACCCATTTCAATGAATTCATTAAAAACACCACCAAATTAGTAACCTTATTAAATGTAATCTTTTTTTGATCATCTCATTTACATTAACAGTTCTAACGCTAATAATTTAAAAACACAATCAAATTTTTGAAAATCACAAAAAAAGATCTAAGTTTACACCAATATAGAATGAAAATAATATTAGAACTTATTGTAAATATTTACAGTTACTTAAGATGCCTTGAGCACTGTGTGTCTCATTAGATTTATCTTAAATGACATTTACCAGCACCAAGGACATATTTTACCAGAAACCTTTTGATTCCTTACTAGCTCTTGTTGTTTGAAATAATATTCCGTCACTAACCATTTTAACATTTATCTGTTTTTTGGTGCATTAAGGAATAAGCCGAGATCTATGACTCTTACACAAACACAAATTGAGTTGGAAAGAAAGAGGATGTAGGGAATGAGGTTCTGTCAAGACATTTATTTTTTTTGGTGATCTTTATCCTTGGAATGAATCAAATACACCAAAACAAACAAATTCAAGAGAACACATGTTCAGTATAACTCTTGTCCAGTGAAATAAATCAAAGTATTCTGACAAATTTATGACATCATACAGTATGGGTCATCATAATGCTATTCAGAAGACACAGAGCTTTAAACATAATTAATGAATAGCCATTAAAAACTAAATCATCAACTACCAAGTTTTAAAGACAATAAATCTTGTCAGTATTAACAGCAACATGAATTAGGGAGCAGATCAGCTATATGTATTTGACAATAAAATATAAAATCTTCCTATTTTTTAAAACAATTATATTATTATTTCTTATATACATACAAGGCATTTTTAGTAGTTTTCTTTAAAGGGTCATGAAACCCTCCTCTTTCAGTTCCAGTCCACCTCAATTAAATTACAGGGCAACAATAATCTGCCAATGGCCTATAATGATTCGGAGGTATATTGTGAGGTAATGCGTTTTTTTATATTCAAAGAGTGCACATTTTTAAATTTAGACACAGACATGGCTAATTTGAAAGCACATGATTGTCCTTGTTTTAAGCGTTTGAATACAGTGTTAGTTAGACCCTGTCCACATGAACATAGGTATTTTCAAAACTGCATTTTTTTTCCTACTCGGTTTAGCTGTTTGTCCATGATAAAACACAGTATAAGGTGACTGAAACCGAAACTCTCTTAAAAACTCTGGCCAGGGTGATGATTTTCAGAATCTCAGAGTCCAGTGTGGCCGCTACAAGTGGAGTTTTCTCATGATGCCAGTGTGCGTGGTGTTTTCTCCATTCTGATTGGCCAACACAGCTTGGTGCACACCAAATTCCAAAAGATGTGACTTAGGCTAGGTTCACACTGCGAGGCACAGTGCTCAAATCAGATTTTTTCTCAGATCTGATTGTTTTGCGTTGCTGTTCACACTGCTGTTATAAATGTGGCCAATATCAGATTTGCAATGTGAACAGATCATGGTCCTAAACTCACCCGCATGCGCAAAAGTGCAGTTACGGACAGTACAGAATGTCTAATTATGCACACAATGTGTATAGTGCATGAAGTAAGCACGTTGTCATGCTTAATGTAATTATTGCCCTTTTCACAGACAACTGTGGTGTATTTCATGAACTGTAAAGGGTTGTTTTGCTACTGTGTATTTGAAACCTAAAATAAGTCTCTTGTGATCGAAAACACTGATCATTTGTGATTTATGCAACCGCGGAGCGCGTCTATCTGACCACCGGTGTAGTGAACTCATCAAGGTTTAATGAGCAGCCGCAGACTGAACTGTGAAGGCGGAGTATCTCTGTTTGTAGAGTTATTTCATTTTGCGTCATTATAAACAACAGACATGTGCAGAAGGGGGGTTTGGGTGCTTGAGCACCTGCTCTTTATTCTCTCTGAGAGAAAGTTCGTCCTTAAATCGAAAGTGCCCTCTACTTTGAGCACGGATCCCCTATCCGCAACACCCCCCGACACAGCTTCGTGATCAACCCGTGCCCCAATCGTTAACCAGATTGGTTAACAAGCTCCAGTTTTGCCTTTTCAAATTCTTTTTCAAAATGAACAACCAACTTTCTGTGGTAAAATAATTGCCCTGTGTGCTATTCTACTGCTACTGAGAAAAAGATGACGTCTGCAGCACAGAATGATGAAGCATGTCGCTCAAAGATTATGGAAAAGTCACATGAAATCCAACATAACCGTTCACACTGCGGTCATATTGCAAAATATCAGATCTAGGTCTAATTTAAGACTACATATGAAAGTGGCACAAATCTGAAATGAAAAGATCAGATTCCATGCGGTTTGGACAGTTCACAATGTCAAGACCTGTGCCACGTGGGCAAAAAAAAAAAAATCAGAATCCGGCCACATTTGCCTGCAGTGTGAACGTAGCCTTGGGCAAATTATGCACATTCACACCACAGGACAGTAATCTGCCTCTGTTCTCATGTTTGCATTGACTTGTATACAATGTATTCAATACTCAATTCCGCATTTGGTGTGAACCCAGCATGAAAAGTATTTATTGCCGCCTGTTGGTGCCCTTGTTGGAGTGGCAAAACTCAGTTTATAAAAATACCACGTGCACACATGGACATAGCTTTAATCTGCTGATGGATCAGCTGATAGACGCAGATTTCAAATGCAGCAGGGAATGTGTAGTACTCTTGTAAACTAATGATCATTACAGCCAATCATGGTCATATCTGCACATGAACACAATGGACAATCAGCAGAGTTCAATAATCCACTCAGCAGAGCTCAAAATGCAAGCAGGAGATGCTGCCATATTTAAAAAATTCAGTAGACAATCACGGATGTTGGTAGTTCTGATGACCCATCATGAACGACTAACTACTGTGCAGTCTCACCACTTTATCAAATCATTCAGAAGTAGCCTCTTATCATAGGATAAGAAATCTTATAAATAATAATTACACATCAAACCGTCATCTAAGTACTTGCAGCCTGATATAGATACAATTAAAGCTAACAGATGCTAATGTTCTCTTAATTAATGTTCAACACGCATAAACCTGTTAAAATTTAGTCCAGGGTTTCATGACTTTTAAATTTCAGACAAAAAACCTAAACGTAACGATATTAGCTGTTTAAAGAGTGTCCTACCCACCCAGTCAATGAAAAATGGTGATTCTTTTTTTGTGAAGACATAATAAAAAGTAGAAAATGGTTATGTTATCATTGCTTATTAACATACAAGGCACTTTTATCTCAGCCTAATCTCTAAAAGCTCCCATTTAAAGTGTATTTACCATCCACCCTGGCGATGCATCACAGGAAACTAATGCCAAAATAGTGTAAATATTTCATTTCAAATACTTAAAATGCTGAAATATGAACCATAGAGTTTCATCATTTCCCTTGAACAGCTCTAGTCCTATGTAATCTGATTGCACGCTCTCGTTTATTGTACATGTTCAGTAGATTCACTCATCGATATAGAGACATGCTCTTACTCTGGTAAAGGTACATGTAACCATCACAGAAGAGTCGTTTCGCCACACCATCCATTTCTCGAGGCACTTGATTTGCCAGCTGAGCCAAAGGCATGTGTAAATACTGGCCAACCTCAGGACAGGCACGCACTTCTGGGATATTATAACCATTGCTTTCACCTGCAAACAGGTTCTGTAAGTGTACTGAATGTTCCACTCCACTTAATGTGTGTGAACTTACACTGAGAACACATTTACTTACCAACGCGGTCAGCCATGCTATCAAAGAAGATCCAGTCAGTATCTCGAGGTCCGTGCTTGACGAAAGAGACATAGTGGCTGGTCTCTATGCACAGTACAGCAAACAGCTCCAGTTTCTCTGGTGGAGGCGTGAGTGAATCAGAGTAAGAGAAGCCCTGAGGAAGATGAAGACTGTTGGGAGTGTGGTGTCGACGCTGCTGGTGAGAGTGAACCTACACAGAAATATCAATTCCAAGATGGTTTAGGATATTATATTTAAAATACAGTAGGAACATTCATTGATTATTCTGAAATTTATTGATAATTATTATTACTGCTACATTTACAGGCCAATGAGTATGATTAAGCAGTTTTATGTTAGTATTATTATAATTAAATGTATTCATTTATTGCATGCATCATGTATCATTACACGTTTCATTCAGTCACGGCCACTTTATTAGGTACACCTGTCCAACTACTAGTGAACGCAAATCTCTAATCAGCCAATCACATGGCAGCAACTCAGTGCATTAAGGCATGTAGACATGGTCAAGACGATCTGCTGTATTTCAAACTGAGCATCAGAATGGGGAAGAAAGGTGATTTAGGTGACTTTGAACGTGGCATTGTTGTTGGTGCCAGACGGGCTGGTCTGAGTATTTCAGAAACTGCTGATCTACTGGGAAATTCCAGTGAGTGGCAGTTCTGTGGGTGCAGATGCTTTGTTGATCCCAGAGGTCAAAGGAGAATGGCCAGACTGGTTCGAGCTGATAGATTGGCAACAGTAAATCAAATAGCCACTCGTTACAACTGAGGTATGCAGAAGAGCATCTCTGAACGCACAAAACGTCGAACCTTGAAGCGGCTGGGCTACAGCAGCAGAAGACCACACTGGGTGCCACTCCTGTCAGCCAAGAAGAGCAAACTGAGGCTACAATTCCCACAGGTCACCAAAATTGGACAATAGAGGACTGGAAAAAATGTTGCCTGGTTTGATGAGTCTCGATTTCTGCTGCAACATTAGAATACGTCAAGAACATGAAAGCATGGATCCATCCTGCCTTGTATCAACAGTTCAGGCTGGTTGTGGTGGTGTAATGTGTGGGGGATATTTTCTTGGCACACTTTGGGCCCATTAGTACTGTACTAATTGACCATCATGCCAACATCACAGCCTACCCAAGCATTGTTGTTGACCATGTCCATCCCTTTATGACCGCAGTGTACCCATCTTCTGATGGCTACTTCCAGCAGGAGAATGTGCCATGTCATAAAGTGCGAATCATCTCAGACTGGTTCTTGAACATGACAATGAGTTCACTGTACTCAAACGCCTCCACAGTAACCAGATTTCAACCCGCATCATGGATGTGTAGTCGACAAATCTGCAGCGACTGTGTGATGCTATCATGTCAATATGGACCAGAATCTCTGAGTAATTTTCCAATACCTTGTTAAATCTTTGCCACGGAGGATTAAGGCAGTTCTGAAGGCCAAAGGGGGCCCAACCTCTTACTAGTAAGGTGTACCTAATAAAGTGGCCAGTGAGTGTGCGTACAGTATTCAACATTTGAAATGGATCAAACAATAGGTGTCAAGGGTTAACTACTGTACATTGTTTATATTATATATTGCATAGACATTGTCAGTTTAATGATATACAATGCATATTTTAAATACCCCATTTTCATCAAGGCTACATTTATTAAATTAACAAAAAAGTAAAAAAGCGTAAGTTTTCATTGTTATATACATTTCAAAATGTGGTCATTACTATAAGAGACATTAGTAATAAATAATAAAAAATAATCATTGATAATAATAACTACGAACCAAAGCATTTATCAAAATGATTTCTGAAGGATCATGTGATTCTGAAGAGTGAAAGAATAACACCAAAAATTTACTTTGTTGTCACAAGGAAAAAAATAACTACTAATATTTTAACTACTTTTTTTATTATGTACAGTATCTATTATTAGAATCTATCAATATATATTATATTATAATCAGAAATCTAAAAACAGTATGCATGTTTAAAACCTTACCTGAATGGAACATTTGGAACAGAAATATTTGAATCCTGTATCACTAAACAGTGCGTCTCTGAAGCATTCAGCACACTCCTCATTTGCCAGATGACCACACAACACACACTGCTGAGGACCTATGAACAAATGTCCATAAACAAACTCGCACCTCACACCACGAAACGAACACACAGAAACTAGGAAATAGACAACCAGGAAAGCCCCAGGATATTAATATTTGTTTGAATGTTAAAAAGACATTACTATCAGCGAGAAGACCAGTGATGTCCAGTTCAGTAGATGGAATGATTTTAGGAAACATTTTAAAACTCTTTCCTGAGCGAGGCATCGTTAGAATCAGACAGGCAGGAACCTGCAGGCATAAAGACAAAATACAATCACACAATAATTCATACATCTAGACTGTAAAAATATATTTCATGTCAGGAAGGACACTTAAGGGGAATTCTGGTTTCATTCAGGTGACAAATAAAACCCCAAACATTTCAAACAAAGAGAAACAGCACTATCTGCAGGTCAAACATGGAATGTCCAACCAAAAAAAGAGCAAATAAAGAACTGAAAGCAGTCTTGAAACACTCAGATACATAAAAAGCACTGAGAAAATGAGAATTGATACTGTACCTCTGCTAGTTTGAGACTGTTGCTGTAAAATGAATGTTCTAGTAGCTGTTGAACTGTTGGCAGAACTAAATGGTGGTTGTAATCCATAAAGATTTGATAGTAGTAACAGCTTTGCACTTTGTGTCTACTTCCTGATTGGCTGTTAAAGAGTAAACAAATTGTACACAAACTTTTTTAAAAAGTTCAATAAATAGAATAAAGTGAAAAGGTATAAAAAGTTGTACAACAACATCAAAAAAGAGGGAAAAAACAACAAAAGACATCTTATGCAGATGATGATGATGATGATGATGGATTTTTTATTTAATGCCATGTCAGCAACAAAGGCTATTTTTCTACATGTTATGCTAAATTATTTTTGAAAATTAGTAGCAGGAATTAAGAACAGAGTTAGAAATTCTATTCTTTAGCTCAGGGATCACCAATGTTGTTCCTGGAGGTCCGGTGTTCTGCAGGATTTAGCTACAACTCTAATCAAACACACCTGAACAAGCTAATCAAGCTCTCACTACGTATACTGTACTTGAAACATCCATGCAGGTATTTTGAGACAAGTTGGAGCTAAACCCTGCAGGGACACCGGGCCTTCAGGACCGAGATTGGTGATCCCTGCTTTAGCTGAATGCTAAAGGTTCTTGAATGTTGCCATCTTTATGAGCACAAACTATGTTCAAATATATTTTAGAGTATACAACATGTAGTTAAATTACACATTGGTATAAAAAACTTGATGTAATACATACTACTTATTTTGTTTAGTATATTTTTAACAACATTATAGCTTATGAATATTTAGTAGTTGCAATCAGTAATTTTGATTGGAACCAGAACTGCAATTTCTCGGTTTCTCATCCCTACTGGAAAATACTTTAAGATCAATGAAAAGCACCCTTACCAGAGACTGAGCAGCGGCTCTAGAGAGAGAATCTCTTGCATGATGAGAGAGAGGAACTCTTCAGGATCTGCACACATGGAGGAAAAACACTGTGCTTAGTTTAATTCTATAAAACAGCCAAGAGGTCTTTTATAGATAATGAGATCTAAATAATTTGTGGAAACAGCTGTGTAATATTTTGGATCTGTGTTTTTTTGATGACTCGCAGAGAAATGTAAAGTTGGACATTTGCCTTCAATATTCTGTTTGAAATCTGACACAGTTAACAAAGCTTTGACATCAAGAAGATGGTGTACCCTTCTCATCTGTGGTGTAAGTGGGGCAGTGTTCCCGTTTTTGTAATTGTTTCCGAAGATTCATCACACTGCGTGCTGACACAAAACCTTGTCTGTAGTAATAAAATAAATGTTATGGTTAAAAGTCAGTTCAACATATGTATTGCAAGTGTATAGCACTGTATTGCACTGTAATAGTGACTGAAACCAGCTTGAAAATTACAGTTTTACAAATACAATGGACACAAAGCTGAATTTACCTGCGAAGAGGGTTAACGATGTTCTTCAGCAAGATGTCTTGAATGGTTTTGTCCTCGTGATGTATGGACTTAAAAAGCAGAGAATCCAGAACTGATGAACAGGAAAACACACTAGATAAAAAACAAACAAACAATTAGATCATCCTATATTATAAAATATTTAATGACTTGACAAGTAATTTAAATCACCATAAATGAACTTTCCATCATCATTTCCTCACCCTCATGTCGTTCCGAACCAATCAGACTTTTGTTCATCTTCAGAGCACAAATTAAGGTATTTTAAACCAAACTGTATGATTAAGATCCCGTTAGCAAAGATACTTCAAAACTTTCATATAAATAAGACAAATTAAAGTAAATTAATCAATAGGGCACCACGGTGGCCTAGTGGGTAACACGATCGCCTCACAGCAAGAAGGTCGCTGGTTCGAGCCTCGGCTGGGTCAGTTGGCATTTCTGTGTGGAGTTTGCATGTTCTCCCCGTGGTTGCGTGGGTTTCCTCCGGGAGCTCCGGTTTCCCCCACAAGTCCAAAGACATGCGGTATAGGTGAATTGGGTGAGCTAAATTGTCCATAGTGTGTGTTTGTGAGTGAGTGTGTGTGGATGTTTCCCAGAGATGGGTTGCAGCTGGAAGGGCATCCGCTGCATAAAACAAATGCTGGATAAGTTGGCGGTTAATTCCGCTGTGGCGACCCCGGATTAATAAAGGGACTAAGCCGAAAAGAATGAAATTAATCAATATTAAATTAAGGTTCTTGTCCTTAGTCTTCTGAAAAGATGTAATCGCTTTATATGATAAACAGATTTAATTTAGAGTTGTTTAGAGTTGTCATTAAACGCTAATCTACTGCATTATCATTTGTTTGTGGAAACTCAAGCATGTTTCACTGAAGTGCAAGAAACGGTAAAGTTCATTCTAGCATGTGATGTGGCACGTTTAAGTTTCATCAAAAACTAAACGAGTTTATTCTTCCATCTGAGCTTTTAAGGATTAAAAGGTGTAATATGTCTTCAGAATTTTTTAAAAAAAATTTTGCAGTGCTGGTTGGAAGTAAGATTGTCTTTGAAAAGCCTTCTGACAAAAAAAAAAAAAGCTTGATCTAAACTGTTCTAAATCCTGAATCAATATTTGGAGTAGTTTTTGCCTTTGGATTGTGGGGGAAACCCACATGAACATTATGAGAACTCCACACAGAAATGCCACATGGCCCAGCCGGGACTCAAACCAGCGACCTTCTTGCTGTGAGGTGACAGCGCTAAACACTGAGCCACCATGGCACCCAGGTATGAATTTATTTTAATTATTTTTGTTATGCAAACTTATGTAGATTTTGTTCTTTTATGAATGGGATATATGCATGGAAGTGTTTTTCAGCCACTGGCTAGAAGTTCTTTTTATAGCATCTATAATGTAATATAATTGCAATCAAAATATAGTCCGTTAACTCAACCTAAGCATTCATTTAAGCATTCAGTTGTTCAAGCACAAAACGAGATTATGCACAGCAGAGTGCACAGTTAAAATGAAGTGTCAGTTGTTGTATTGATAACGTATGTGTAATGTAAAAAGCGATGTAGAAGATGATATTTCCATTTTTAGCGCTCTGAAATGTATTTAATTGTATAAAAAAAAACATAAAAGAATAAATAGAGCTCTTCTATCTAGCCAGCGATGGGGAAACTGGCAGTAATTAGTATAATTCCTGTACCCTGCCGGCCTGTGTCAACCACTACACTTACATTGAACAAAGTGCTAATCTCCTTACAGACAACAGCAGAGACAAGCACGTTGTCATTCTGATAATCCTTGCATGCATAAAAAATTGCACATTATGACTTGTTTTGCTTGCTACACAACTGAAAACATGCTAGATATAATACTATTTTTTTAAAGGTTTTTAAGTTTGTAATTATAATAATATACTGTTTTTCAACTCATGATGACTCATGATGTCAACTGAGGTTATAATGTTTTCTATGTTCATGAATATATTTGTGTTTCAAAGGTGAAAAACTGTTTGAAGGGTTTGGAAAGACCTTAAGGTGAGAAACTGATGACATAATTTCTATTTTGGGGTGAACTAACCCCTTTAAATAGTGTTTAAAATGTATTTTATTGTGTTCAACCAAATTAGATGTTAATATCAGCTGCAATAATTAATTCTGACCTGAACAAGGCGGCGTCCATATAACAAGAGTTGCAGTGACCCTGAATGCCCTTGTTCTGGCCTATCAATCGCTGTGACACATCTTCTGTTCTAATAGGTGGTACATTTTCAACTTCCACAGACACCCCATCATGATCTGTTAAGCAAGAACCAAAAAAGCACACAAGTAAAGTTCTAGTGCAGGATGAAGTGGTATAATATTATCTGTAAGATTGGCCTTTCACTTTCTACTACTCAACACCTGACACACGGTCTTCATAGGTGAGTGCTTACCACATAAATGGGTCCTCCCAGAGTATCCATTGGATTTGTTCTCATTTGCATCAGAGGCAGAATCATCAGGCCGACAAACTGACAGTTTCACAAATAAACCACCTTTAGGAGGACAGTCAAAGTACTGTTTTCCTTTATATCTTCCATCACACACACCACTGCCTGTCGCCTAACACAAAATACATACATTTCCCTTTTTAAAACTAATTTACCAATATGATTGTTTGATAATTTAGGAAAGACGACAACTGTTGAATTAGTACATAGAGAATTTACCACTTCCAGCCCAGCACTCTTTTCAGAAAAATCAGGTAGATATCCAATCCAGCGGACAATTCCAAGTTTATTGCCCAGATACTGCACTAGGGAGCCAACAGAGATTCCTTCTGAATCAGAAGTGCTGCCCATCTCTAGGTTCTGTGAAGTGTCCATTTTTTCATCTAGTCATATTTTTTATATAGATAAAAAAACAGCAATTATTGTTTGCATCGGGTTCTTCTGTGTTCAATATACACAAAAAATGCAATTACACAACATATGGGTTACCATTATCTAACAACTCCTCTTTCATTACGCAATCCAGTGGGATTAATATCTCTCCACCTTGCTTGCCCTCTTCATCTTTATCCTGAAAAAAGAAGCATTTAAGGAAATCATTCTTATCATCTGTACCATTATACAATACCTCATCTTATGATTAATTTTGCATCAATTTTATTAGAGCTGACCAGAAATTTGAGCAGTTTAATGGTGGTGTGAGATTTCCATCATAAGATGAATAAAGTATATAACCAAATTTAAAAACTTGTCCACACCAAGAACAACTATTATCACTAGTCTGATAACTATATTAGCCTCCACACCAACACTCAGTACTGTTCTATTTATTATAAGCAAATACTTTGGTTATGTGTGTCAATTCATATGTTTGATGCTCTATAACAGTAAATAAATGCTGATTGGCTGTCAATGCTTTCATTGTTCAGCAACTGACAAAAAAAACTAAAAGTGATTCCAATATTTTTCCTTAAACTTGTTAGAACAAAAAAAAATCTTAAACAGTAACTTATTATTAAACATATAGTTATCATTAATAATGGCTATTCTATGACTAACCTTTATAAGAACATTCAGATTAAATCTTTCATTTTTTTTATTTTATTTTGTATGATCATGCCAGTCTAGTTTTGGTTTTGTCTTAACATATAGGCAAAGTGTTACAAAAAGTTCACCCCCTCAAAAATATGCTTTCATTATTAACTTAACCTCATGTTGTGTCAAACCTGTATGCTGTTTATTATTTGATTCATTTATCTACTAAACGAAGTAATCATACAGGCTTAGAACAACACTTGATTTTTGGGTTAATTATTCATTTGAGTCACTCTAATGAAAAGTCAATACTCACAGTAGATATGAGAACCATTTTACCATCCTGCATGTCCTTTATATCCATAACCATGCCATGATGAGGAATGTTGTCAATAAAATAGATTACCCTGTCTCCAACATCAAGAGGCTCACTAGATGGCATGGACAAGAGTGGTGGAGTTGGTAGTGGTGGTGCTGAAGGCTTATGATCTATTGGTGTGATTCTTGTAAAAGGAGCAAATATTCCTGAGTTTTTGGAACAATTAAAGTAGGTTTTGCCAAAGTAGGAACCATCATTTTGCCCTTTTCCTTTGTCTCCACCCTAAAAACAGAAGATAATTTCATAAGAAAAAACTTAGTAGGATTTTTGCATTGCTCCACCTTTCTTCTATACACAACAATACAGACACACACTTACTCATACACAAACAACTCACCTGTAGCTCCACCCCAAAGAATGCTCCTGTTAAAGGATTGATGCTGTAATTCATAATACTGCCAATGTATCGAATTATACCTTTGAGTTTTTTCCCATTGTATTCTACATAAACCTGATCGTCTGTGGTCAGATTTAAGGCATCCTGTAAAAACTTTTGATCTTTCAGTGCCAAAAGTCGGTCTTCATTAGGTTCAAGAGCCAGCAGTAATTCTGCTTCCCTGACGCTCAATGGCTTCAGAAGAACTTTATCAAGGTTGGTTTCAATCATACTGCCCATACGAACAACAGGTAAAGTGTCTGTAGCCTTTCTCTTTACCCTGGACTCATATTGTTGTTTATCTATGAAGCATATTTCACCAGCATCAATGAAGCTATTTGGTGAAGGAGGTTTTGCAGTGATGATGAAGTATATCTTTTGGTTGGCTGCGGCCATTTCTTGAAATTGTCACATGGAAAACTGAAGTATATCAAACTTTCAGGTTGACAGCAGTGTTTCCAGCGTGGGCAATGTTCATTTATTTGCTCGCTTCTTCTGAACAATGCATATTAGTCTTGTCATTCAAAGAATTCCAAGTCAAAGAAACTAAGTGATTCAAACAACTGCATTGATAGGTGGTTGAGCAGTGTAGACACCCTGTGAAGAAGGAAACACTCAATCGTTAATTTGCTTTATTTAAAAACGAGTTCTAATAAATAAACACTATAAAGTGACATCAAATAAAATAATAATTTAATTTTAAACATACACTTCAATGTTATTATTAAACTTCACAAACACTCGAAGAGTTTATCCTCATTACTTACCGATGTCAATACTTTCGATTTCTGTTAAAAAAAAGTAAACACAGCAGAACTCAAAACTTGTCGTCTTCCTCCACATATGTACTACGCTTAAAAGCTTACTAGAATAACGATAATAAAGGGATTGTTGGAAGTATATAAAGCTGCTCTAAAATAAAGTACTCGCTGACATTCTGTCGATGTTTCGTAAAGATAGGGGAAGTGCTTTTGAGCAAAACCAAAAGTAAAGAGTCCTGTTGACAGCCGTGTTGTGATTGGATGTTGTTGTATACGTCATCACAGCCGGCGTCGCGGTTTTATGACAGTAGTGTTTTGGTGTGAAGATGGCTGAACGTGAAGCGCTAAAGAGAGAAATAGAGGAGCTACAAAGTAAGAGTTGTTACTTCATTTAATACGTTGAATGTCTATCGTAATTAGTTTCAGTATTTTCGAATCATCTGCTTGTTTTAGTTACGTTTACCTTTTGAATTAAGTGTTCAATCACAACGTGGGTGACTTAACGGTTATTCCCTGAAGCTAAAATTACACTGCACACAGTAACACCTTTTAATATGGTTATTAGTTTGTAATCTAATGTCATGTATGTGCATTATTACTAAACTTGTTGTTATACATATTGTTTTCAATCAATAAATTTAGTCAGGTAAAATTAACAAGACTCTAAGCTAAAATGTCAGTGAACGTGATAGAAACGTGTGGACGTTTCTGCTTAATTATTTATTATTAACATCCAGTTTAATTATTTGTAATTCTTTATTTTCCTCAGACTGCTGTCACATATATTTTCTTAGAAGCTGTTGAATGTATAAGATTAACTCATATTAAGTAATTATGATGAAAAATTCATTTATGTAAACTTTGATACCACAGTTGCACAATTTTCAATGTATAGACATGTTTAATGACATAATAACCAAGATATTTAATTCAATTCGTCACCTTGGAATTATGAGGTTCTTTCGACATTCTAAATGGTTTTGAGATATTGGGCTTTAAAGTTTTTGCATTCTATATAGCAAACATTATGTGTGTAACAGTTCCTTGTGATACATTAACACGAAAGTGACCTTAAATGTACTCTAAATGTAAATGATCAAAATTGTCTAAATTTGCAAATTGGGGTAAAAAACAAAACAAAACAAAAACAGTCCAAATGCAGATAGAACCCTCTAATTCTGAAATGTAATTTTTCCGCATGCAATTATAATGTTCTATCTGGCAGATCATTAATTGAAGCATTACTTTTCAAGAATTACAATCAGTGTGTTTATTAATTTAATAAAAAATAATAAATAAATTGGTGTTGTGTGTTGTAACAAAATGATATAAAAATTGTTAGTTTTATGTAATTATTATTGTAATATTTATTGTTGTAGTTAAGATCCCATGAATTAACTTATTTATTTGCCCTCCAAGGCTTAATATCAAATTTAAAGACTTATATAAAACAGACAAGGAGCAAATGAGTTATTTAACAAAGTTTAATAAATGCTGAAAAATGTTTCACTGAATATATATAGATATATACATACACACACAAATAAATAAATTTTACATTTAATATATATATATTTTTTAAACTACAGAGAAGTCTGGCGGAATGACAAAGACTGCTGATCCTGATTGGTTGTCGTGCATGCATTCGAAATGCTGAAAGACCTTATAGAGCCAAGCTAGAGTTCGACTTTGTAGATAAAACCTTTTTTGTTTTTTAAAAAAAAGTCTTAAAATGTTATCAACTTTTACAAAAACATCACATAATGTAAATAAGTTGTCATTTAATAAGAATATGTGAATAACTCAATTTTTACAAAAATGTCAGATAGAACCTTAATTTTAAGGTGACGAATTATGTATTCATGGGTTTTTTTTAAACTGGGGCTTTGGGGACATAATAAAATGTAAAAACAAAACTTACAAACCAGTAATTAGTTATTAATTTGTTACAATGCTAAACAAAATAGGAAATATAGTAAATTTTTGCTTAGGTCAATAAATAAATACTTTAGTATAATAACAAATAAATATAGAATTAAAGTTAATCATTATCCAATAACTGTAAAATAAAACAAAATATGATTACATACAGTTGGTAGGTTCAAAATAACAACCACACATTCATAATCAAAAATGATTTGAATTGATTTAAATAAATGCAAATTTGTGTTATGATTTATCAGGAATTGTTTTCCCAGGGGAGGATTTTATAATACCTTTATTTAACCAGGTAGGTCAATTGAGAACCAGTTCTCATTTACAATGACGACCTGGCCAAGAGGCAACATAAAAAGCAGCTACAGTACAAAGGAGCAGGGACACAATACAACAACAATTTCACAAATGCAGATAAAAACATATAAAACCAGCAAAAAACTAAAAACAAGCACAGTGATTTTGTACAATTGTCTGGATTGAGTTTTTAAAAGATGATAGCGGAATGAAAGTGCTGAGCTTTAAGATCTCCTGCAGATGATTCCAGTCATCAGCAGCAGAAAACTGAAAAGAGTTGCGACCAAATGAAGTGCGAACATTGGGTAAGCAAAGGTTAATAAAATTACTAGAGCGCAGAGTTCGACGTACTTCCTGAATGTTAAGAAGTGACTGTAAATAAAGTGGAGATTTTCCAATAAGAGTTTTATAAATGAACAGAAACCAATGAATTTGTCGATGTGATTGAAGAGAAGGCCAGTTCAATAAAGAATACAGTTGACAGTGATGAGTATTAAATGGTGCACCAGTAACAAAATGAATTGCTGCATGGTAAATAACATCCAGTTTGTGAAGGAGAGTTTTTGAAGCTGATCTGTAAATTAAATCTCCGTAATCCAGAATTGGTATTATTGTTAATTTGACTAAATGCTGCTTTGAAGAGTGCGTGAAGGAAGATTTGTTTCTATAAAGATAACCTTTTTGAGCAATTTGTTTATATGAGTTTCAAACGTCAGTTTCCCATCTAACCAAATACCGAGATATTTGTAGCAGTCAACATAATTAATCTCAGTACCGTCCAATGAGGAAATTTTAGGAGGAAACTCAACATGTGGTTTAACAGTTTTCTGTTTAGAAATCCAATTTTTAAAATGTATAACTTATATTTCAAAATCTCAGAAAATCAAAAATCTAAACTGATGCGATGCCTTCAATCTCATTAACTTTTTTCACGTAATGTGCTGTAATTTCACACTCTTTCGTTTGACTTTTGCAGACCTCATTAATGACTATAAAAGTACCCATGGTGATGTTCCATCAAGCGCTAGCCAATGGGGTCATCCCAGACGTGGTTTGAGAAGTGGCCGAGGTCAAGGTCGGGGCCACACCTCACACTACACACAATCATATTCATCACTGTCACATGTGCCTCATTCTTCTGGCAGCTGGAGGAAAACATACTCGCTGAACAATAAGACCAACAGGGCATCTGGGAGTCATGCATCCTATTCAGCTGTAAACTATCCTCCTCACCACATCAGCACATCTGGAGCCACGGCTACTGGAAGTAATGTTGGACTTACTGGGACCAAAAGTGTTTCATTTACAAAGCTGCAACCTGAACAAACTAAGGGACAAGCTGCACCATCTTCACACAATGTTCAAACTGAGACTTCAAAAGAGAGAAAAAGTGAAGAGAGTAGAAAAGGGACAATGCTTTTGTCTGCAACAGGAAAAGTTGATCATGGCAGTTCATCTACCAATAAAACAACTGGCTCGACTTTATCACGGGGGACTGAAAGAAAAATAAAACCCACTTTAAAATCATCAACAGCAGTGAACAATCCCTCTATTCTTTCACCTGTCAAACCTGCAGCTCAACTTCAAGTCAAACCACACCTCCCCACTTCTACCTCATCCAATAGAACTGTCGTAATCCCATCTGCCAAAAAAGATTCTTCTATGGCTTCTTCTGCTTCTAACCTTCAGTCTCAGGCTTCGGTGAGTCCAGCAAAGCCCCAGTTAAAGCTAGACTCAACTCAGACACGTTTAGCCTCACCATGCCATAAGAGATCTCAGTTTACTTGGGTGAAAAGCCAAGAAGCGGTAAACATAAGCAGCACCTCTAAGCCACTGACCTCAGGATCTTCACCTGTGGCGATTCTCACCAGACGATCCTCCAGCTCTAATAAGAGGGTGTCTCGCAAGCCTAATAATTCTCCCGGAGCTCCTAAGACCTCAAAGTACACTTGGGTGTCGTCATCTTGCTCTTCGCCAACAGCTGGGAAAGCAAACACTCCAGTGAAATTGCCACGCAAACCCCTTTCGCCAAAATCTCTTAAAGCCCCTGTAAGAACATTTCAAGGTGGGCTGGAAGGACTCAAGAAAGAAAAGAAGCATGCCACAATGACAGTGACACCTTTAAAAAAGTCTAGAGCTGGTGCTGCCACTACGTCCCATGCTGGTCATACCAGTCGCTATCGCTGGAAGGCAGCTGGACAAAATGCTACTGCAAATGCATCCATTTCAGCTCTAAGGACGCCCCATAAAGGCACTGTGTATCGGTGGACTGCTAAAAATAATGGCCAAAAGGGGGAAAAAGCATCTGCCTTGTCTCCTAATATCCCTGCTACAGCCTCACTGTCAGCTGGCGCCTTTAAGCTCAGGAGCCGAACCAAGATCATCAGACGATCTCCTAGCAAGTGAGTATTTTGCTTCATTAATGTTGTGGAATGTACCACAAAGGCAAGGAATGTGGGAAGTCAAAAGGAATGTTTTTTTTTGGGAAGCACAAATATTAACACTTAATGGCCAGCTCAATAAAATAAATATTTATTTTAGTTCCATGGTACATATCTGATGAATGCCACTGTTTTGTGTGAATAAATAAATAAACACTTAAAAACAGTTGTGTTAAATGCGACAGATGGATCATTCAGTGTAGCAGATAAATTTATGTAAAAATTAAGCAACATGCAGTACTTATTCTTGCAAATTTATATAAAGTAGACACTTTTATCTAAATCAACTTATATGTGTACTTATTATTGTGTAAAATATGAATTTTTAATCGATTAAATCATTAAAAAACCAAATGGGTAGAACTCCAGTTCTTTAAAGGATAGCAAGTATATAGCCTTAAATATACAATTAATTAGTATTTTGGTTATTTTTACAAATTATGTCCTAATTTTTTGTATTAAACATGTAATTGTCTTGTATTTTTATCTTGATTATTACTAGTGACAGTTTCCAGTGTCTCTTGTGTGGCTTGATGATTGTCATTATTTTGTTCTCAAAAATAATATACAAATTCAAAATGCACATTCAAATAAATAAAACAAATGAAAATGTTAATTCTAAATATAATTTTTTTTTGGGATTAATTGCTAGTGGCAAATGTCGCAGTTAGTGGCATTAACGTTGTCTAAACTCTCCTCTAGATGGCAGCACACTGTAACTTAATGCTTTGTTACTCGTTTACATTCAATTGAACCTATAATGAAACTCAATCTTTTTAACTGACAAGTAACCACACAAACAAACACAGACAAAACTATTTATTAACACTTTTAGTTTTTTTTCTGTATTTAATGCATATTTGTCTTGAAACAGTCCCTGCTTAGAGAGAAGACACAGCCCCACTGTGCAGACTTTAAAGAGTCGGTATTCCTTGTGGAGGAGGACACACACTCAGGTGAAGAGTCCAGCCGGTGCCAAACGAGCACAGCCCAAAGTGCTGGTTTCATTTGGCAGGCACAAGCTTCGTCGCCTCTCTGTCACCTCCACCTCATTAGGGACCTCAAGATCAGGTCAGTTGTTATGACTGCACATTCACCAAATGCTTTGCAACTCTCAAATCACAATGCAGCTCCACCTCTGCCTTTTTAAACGCACAGACTGTTTTTACCCCCTCTGTGACTAATTGGCTTAATTAGTAATTAACACAAAACAACCTCTGGAAATTCATTATCGCTGCTTGGTTTGTATTCCTCAGAGAGGGGTTGAGATGGGCTTTATGTTCCCATGGAAACATAAAGATGCAGCGAAGATGAACAGTACAGTGGGTACTGTTGTGAAAGTTTTAATGTAGATGAAATCATGGAAACCTTTTTCTTAGACTCTTCCTGTACTATTGCAATCAGTAGAATATGCAGTGCCATTATTTATTTAT